>PVKA01014463.1:0-52338 GCA_004027165.1 Ctenomys sociabilis
AAAAAAAAAAAAAAAAAAAAAAAAAAAAAAAAAAAAAAAAAAAAAAAAAAAAAAAAAAAAAACAAAAGTAGGATAGCAATAATTTATTGAAGCCACTCAATGAGCCAGTTTTCCTTAGTGACTAAGCCTCACCCTTGAGTGAGTTACACCACAGTGCTAATCTCTCAGCATGTAGGACCATAACCTAATACATCACTTCGTTTCACATCGGTGATTTCTTAGCCCTCCAAATTAAAACCATTGAAGAAAAGAGGGTATGTATGTGATTATGCATCCTGAATGACTATAGAAATTAATCAAATAATAATTTTTTACTTTCTGCCTGATAACCTAGACCTAGCCAACTCTGACAATATATTTATAAAAGAGTCATATCGTACTGAGTGTCTTATGTTAGAAGAATTTAAACGTATGTCAAAACAAATTTCAATAAGTTGATATTTCTCACTACAGAGTTAAGCATTTGTGAATTTCTATAATATTCCTAATTTGATCTGCAAACTGCCTTATTTTTTATAGGCAAAGGCTTAGGTTGGAGTTGATAGAATGTGGTAGGAAGGTATTAATAGGTGGAATATGTGGTTTCTTAATAACTTAGAAATAAAACAGCTCCCTCTGTTTCCTGGGTGAAAATTTTTCTTTCCTCATCTACCACTAGGTTTATAGCTAAAACCTTTATGATGAAAAACAAATAAGCAAACATGAAGTTTATATGATGTAGGAGACTATAAGGAATGCAGATGCAAAAGATGAGGGAAATTTGTGTAGCTTTGTGCTAAGTTTGTGGAAGAGGATGATATGTGCGACCAGGAGAAAAGAATGGGCCCTTGTGGCGCTAAGCGGAGGGTAGATGCAGCCACGTCTGTTTGTTCAGATGCTTCTCTGTGGTTATGTTTCTTTAGAGATAAGGATGCTCATCTTTTCTTTCAGGCATAGGGCATAACTTTAGAATTTACTGTCGGCCATGGTTGCTAGGTTTTCTGGCCTGCTTCAAGGGAGAAGAGTCAAGGGAGAAGAAGAGAGTGACCATCATGCTTCTGTTTTGTCAAATGCCAAGTACTGTATTTTGAGGAGCCTGTCCCTAAATATTATGTCCTAATGATCACTAATACCTTTGGCTAAAGAAATAGGTTGTTTTAGGACTGTTAATGGAAATGGATATTAGAAAATGAAAATTTCTCAGTATCCTTGAAGTTGGATGAACTAGAAGAGGGGATATGAACGGGCAGCTATACCTCCTTGCCCTCCCCTTTGCTGGTGTCCTTTCCTTCCATCATCACCCCCAAAAGTCTTTTAGGATTTGGGTGGTACTGTCTACTGCAGGAACTAATGCTGACCCATTACAGTCAACCAGCATGCAGGAGAGGACTGTGGGACAGAGCAGGCCTGAAAGGTCCTTGCCTACACCCAGGCACCCTGTGAGTGCAGGTGGCACCGATCACCCGTAGGACTTTATTAGGTCATTCTAGCTCCTCTTATTGGTTGTCCTGGGCATACTAATCCAAATAAGACTGTCTTCTCTGATACCATTTTTAATCAAATATGGAGTTGTAGAGATAAGTAACTCAGAGAAACTTAAAGTACTTGATCCCTCCCGGCACCAGAATAACAGTTTCCTTCTGATTTGGCATCATTTCTGTTTGCAAGAAGCTCCTGCAGGACTCAGAAGACTGGGAAGTGCGCTCCACGAGAGGTGGCATCTCGGGCCAGCCAGGCTGGGAACATCCAGGGATGAAGGCAGCTGTGCTGGAGTCCATGTTTGGCACCAAGAGTTTCTACACGAAGTTTGTCTAATGATTTATTGCGAGCCCAGCTGCTTTGCTTATTTATTTCAGCACTTAAATTTTTAAAAATAGATTGATTTGTAATTGAGGCTCAGAGAGAAATAGTATTACATGAACTTTCAGTCAGACAAAGAGCAGAAGACAGAAGTTTGTTTCATGATTTAAAGCTGTCTGAAAATGGGTGTGTGTTGTTTGGAACAGGCCGCTGGGTGCTGACTATAATGCACTTTTAGCTTTTGGCAGTGATTTCTCCTGAGATCATAGCTGGGTTCTCTGATTTGTGTAGCCAACACTAACCAGTCAGAAACAAAATGAGACTTTAACACCCATACATGATTGTATTCATGCTTTTGCAAAGATACACAGACATAGACACACACACACACACACACACACACACACATACCCTTGCAAGATGGAATGTCTGCAGCACCAGATTTGACTAATAGAGGAGTGGAATATGTTGAGCAGAGCTACATGAAAGGAATATTGGAGACTGAAGCAATGAAGGGGTCTAACGATGGGGGTCAAAAGCTCATGAAGTTTCTTTCAAGAGTGATTCTGACCATTGGGAGCAATTGCTACGGTTAGAGTTGAAACTGGTGTCATATTGACAACTTCATCCAGGTCATTTTTAAAAGCATCTAAATTCCTTATGTAATTGTTTATTCAACCTTTCATTCATTTATTCTTCTGCTGTAAAAGGCATTTAATGAGAACCTTGGGTGATCCTTCCTCTTTGGGAGCCAAAATTAGTAACATCAAGTTTCTGCTTTGTGTTAGTACATGACAGGCAACTTCCAGTGCATTGTTTCCTTAGTGCCTGCAGGTAAAGAGGAGTAGAGACAAAGAGCTCTGGGACTATGGAAGAGTGACAGCAGCTCCACTAAAGAGGGTAGCCAAGCTGGTTCTTTAATTGGTTTCTGTGAATTCAGTTGTCATGCATCAATGCTCACTCCTCTTGGCTACCACTCAGGTGAGATCCTACCCCTCCTCCACTTCCTGTCCATCTTTGTTCTCTAGCTGGCGAATGAACCTGTGACACTGCTGGCTGTTTGTTATCACTGAAAGCTTTAAAACATTCATCATCTCTGCTCTGTACTTTGTGTATCTCTTCTTGTCTCATGTATTGAGAACTTGAGAATTAATTTCTTTACTTGTAGGGGAAGGAACCATTTTCTTTGGCTTTCTCTGTTTTATGTTGACCTAACTATTAGGGAAGCCCCTCCCTCCAAAGCATCAATGTATTAATCTCAAGGCTTAACAACACAAATCTCTCTAATACAATCTTATTGCTCACGGGAACTTAAGAGTCAGTAAAATAAGGTATAAAAAGTAGTGTGTGCTTTGATTGGTGGGAAGAAAAGAAATCAAGAAATCGCACACTCAAGACAACTTCCTTGTGAGAGAAAGGTACTACTTTTCTGAATGGTAGTATATCAGATTCTAAATTAATTTAAGAATACTAAGAAGACCACTAGCCTATTGAAGGGCTAACAAAATACTTAGCCATGCTAGATTTCACTAGAATAGTATTATTCTATGAACTAATTTGTTACAAAGATCATTTCAATGAAATGCCTTAAGTATGTATCATGATTATGTAAAAAGAGTAGGACACTGGGGATAGCTTCCAGTGAAATTCAAATGGATGTTAGAAGTGAAGTGACCGTTTCCTTTCCCTCATGTCAGGACTCAGAGTACCACCATGTCCTGTCACTGGAAAGAAAGATTTTTGGGAGCTATTTTCAAGAGACTGTTAAAGAAGAAAACAAACAAATTAGCTGAATTCTGCTAAGTAAGGAAAGAGACAGTGATAAAAGGCTACAAAAGGCCCACCAGCAGTGTTCCTGTGACTGTTTGTCTTTCCTATCTGGCAGATTCATTGGACAATGAGAAGTACTATTTTATAGGCCTCCATTTTCAAATCCTTTAACTGAGAATCTTGATTACCTCAGACTTTCTTTTCTGAAGTAAATGAGAACTGTGCTGAACCTCCCATACAAAGTTCAGGGTACTGATTGGGTGTACATTTTCTCTTCCACACAGAACCATTCACTGTACTCAAGCCAAATATCATTATCCTGGGGAAGACCTTGAATGCTGTAAAATTTTCATAAACAAATTTTGTTGTTTAATGATCATGACTATCAATTTGTGAAGCTTTTACATTATATAGATAATTGTGGAAATGGATAGCTCTAAGAGGGTGGACTAAACATTCTAGATTTCATGTTTCATAACAGAAAAGAATGATCACAAATTATACTGGAGATTGCTCTTTTTTTTTTTTGTCTTTTTGAGACAGGGTCTCACTACTATGCAGTTCAGGCTGGCCTTAAGCTCACTTTGTAGCTCAGGCTGGTCTCGAACTCACAACAATCCTCCTGCCTCAGCCTCCCGAGTGCTGGGATTATAAGCATGCGCCACCACGCCCGGCTCTGAGATTGCTCTTTTTAGAGAGGAACATTTGTAAGATTGGCTGTTGGTTGGCATCTGGGACTTAGCTGGAAATTGTTTCCCTACATTGGTATAAAACTTTCATAAGTAAGGCTCCAGGGACCTGACTGTGCAGAGTATGTTTTCGGTTTGTTTTTATTTTTTTAAACGTATTTGGTACAAGGTCTCACTATGCAGCTCAGACTCATAGTGTTCCTTCTGTTTTCAGCCTCCCAGCACTGGGATTACAGGCGTGTGCTACTATGACCATTCTCCGGGGCCAGCTCAGCATGCCTGGGGGTTGGGGCCAGTGCAGCATGTTTTCCCGAGATTGAACACTGCCTAAGCAGGAGCTTAGTCTGCTGAACTATCATGCCAGCCCCCAGAGTATGCTTTATGTGAATCCGTGGCATACATGGTATTTGTTTTTCTTTTAAGACAAAAGATGTTAATGTATGAGGTTTTTTTGTTTTTGTTTTTTGTTTTCTCAGTATTTAGTTTTGATCACAACACTGGCTCTTTTTGATAAATGAGTGCATTTTATTTTGCATCTTGGGCCCTCGTCTCTTTTTGATAAATGAGTGCATTTTATTTTGCATCTTGGGCCCTCGTCTCTAAACGGTTCACCATCATTGGTTTATGCGAATATAAGCTTGCTTTCTAGAAGCCTGGCATTTTGTTACATACCGGACAGAGGAGGCTAGTGTAATCAGTCCCAAGTAAAAACCTTGAGTATCATCATTGCTGAACTTGCCTAGGGGACAATACTTGACAGACATCACCAATTTGTTGCCAGATAACTAAGGGCATTTTCTAAGACTCCACTGAGAGGTAACTGTTGGAAGCCTGCACCTGCTTGCTTCTAGACTTGACCCCGTTTGCCTTTTCCAAATTTTGCTTCACATCTGGTTGCTAAGGCCTGCATTCTGACTACTGCAAGCCTCCTAGCAAATTGCTGAAAGCGGGAGTGGTTCTGGAGACCCCTGGATTAGTGCTTATACTACAGTGGTGCTTCGGTTCACAGACTCTCTTGTCTTCAAACTATGTGGTTTTGTTTGTAAGCAGAAGCATTTGGCAAATTTTGTTTTGTTTGCAAACTCTAAGTCGGATGACAGACATGACTGTGACCACCTTTCCCACACAAGCGTGGCCATCTTCTCTAAAACTGTAGAACAAATTAAGTTCATGAACCGAGGTGGCCCTGTGCTTGAGCATAGGCAGCACTGCCTCCTAAATATCTTTGAAGGAGACAAAGAGAATAATGGAGGAAGAAGAAAGATGAATAAAGCACTGCTATGCCCCAGTTTGGTGAATAAAACTGACCTCCACAGAAGAGAAAATGTACTGGCGAGTGCCGGGCAGGTGTGACAGGGAAGAGATGTGAAGCACTGAAGGTGGGTATCAAACTGAGACTCATAATGGGGGCAGGAGGAATGTGAGACGGGTGACTGAGACCGCTGGACCCATGTTTGTGTACAAGCAAAAAGCCCAAGGCATTAAAAAGGAATAGGACATACTGGAGTAAAAAGGGCTTTCCAGAAACATAAAGGCTAGGATCCTGGAATTATTCTCTTCATTACAGAAGTTCATGATGTCAAACCAGGGACAATTTTAACAGACTCATCCTGTTCAGACTGAGACAACAGGAATGCTAAGTGGCTAAGCCGTAAGTCTCGGCTTCGTAATAAAGAAATAATGACTAAGCCTATTGAGCACTTTGTTTGTGCCAGGTAGTAGCCCAGAGTTTATATGCATTGATTCTTTTAATCACCTCTGAGGTAAATGCTTTTCTTATCCTCCTGATTTTACAGTCATAGAAGATGAGGCCCAGCAAATGACTTTCCTGAAGGTTATAGAACTTTATTGACAGACTGTATTTCTAAATTCAATGCTGTATTTAAATCCCTTCTGTGTTTTCCTATCAACACATATTTTTCTAGGAATACTCTAGCCTACCCAAGAATAGCAGAGCCCCAGAGAGAAGGTGAGAGGCAGCAGCTTGGCCTTCTGCTCCACATCGTAGCCACAGTCCATGGGGGGCAGCCCGGTGCAGTGGTTAGTGCCTGGATTTGGAGTCAGAGTGACTGGGCTGGGCCAGCCCTGCTGTTTACTAGCTACCGGATTTGCTATGACTGAGTTAGGTTTTCAGTGCCTTACTCATTAACCCATAAGTTGGGGAAGCCTATCAGCTCTTTTGTGTGGATGTAATGAAAACTCAAGGCTGTAAGGGCTGTAAGTCTTTGGTGTACTGTCTGGTACACCGTGAACACTCAACAAATGCTAGCTGTTATTAGTCAGTAGGGGACAGATTATCCTCACACCAATTTCTATTACTCCACCACTTTTTTTTTTTTTTTTTGTGGAACCAGGAATTGAACTCAGGTCCTTGCGCTTGCCAGGGAAGCACTTATTCCACTGAGCCATCTCCCTGGCCCCTACACGGACACTTTTAATTTACTACTAATTATATTTCGACAGTATTTTCATACAGTATTTAATTGACTAAAAAATCCCATTATTACTTCATATGTATGTACACAAATTTTACAGAGAAAAACATTGTTGGGATAATGTAAAGGAGGCCTGCATTTCCTATCAAACATCTACATGTCATGAGGACAACTGTATCTCAGTGGTGATTCCCAGTGATTATAGGTGGATGGGGTTAGTGCCATCAAGGATGGCACCACCGGTCACACTCTCCTCTGTGTGTTACCGTGCAAAAGCTTCCTTCCCTTCTGGGGGAATTTGTGAACGTGGCTTTCCTCACCTGCCAGCATCTCTGAGGGTGAGAGCCCAGGACTGCTGCCCAGAGAACGCCTTTCCTCCTGCAGACTTTGGCTACATTGTGGGCTTTAGCATAGGGCATGGCATGAGGTAGGCTGTTGGGCCTAGTCTGGGGGCAGAGCCCACCATCTTGTTCCCTCTAAAGTCACAGCACCCTGGTAAGTGTCCTGAATGGCATCCGCAGTCAATGTCACTGGCTTTCTTTTCTTATCTGTGACTTTCCTTGAGTCATCCAAATTGCCAAATCTCCTTTCTCTCCAATGGGCTTTGGTGACATAAAAGTCCCTGAGCAGAGCCTTAAGTCCCTCTTGTGGCATCAATATTTTCCCTTATGAGCCTGTTCATTGTATAAAATGGACTTTGTGACTATTCACAACAGTGGATTTTTCTGTTGTTCCAGAATTCCAATTACACCGATTAGTTATTGTCTGAAAAGCTGATGAGAAAACGTTTTGTTTCCTCTGTTGAAAATAGTGGCAACAATGCTTTCCACATTTTCATCATTCATGTGCATGGCTTCAAACATTTTTCTCTTTGTCCATATGTCCTTACTATTATTTATCCAATATATTGAAGTGAAATGTGTCCTGGGATCAGGGGAGGCAAACCTGCTGCCCAAGAGGGAAGCACTGCTATGATTAATGCATTTGTGGGGTGGGATGTGGCCCTCTTCACTGGATATTTACTGAGAACACACCTTAGGCTAATGTGAGATGCCAACCCCAAATACATGTATTGTTTATGGTGGTGGTCAGGCTGTCTTCAAAAGAGACTAGATAGGTTTGGTAAGATTTGTCATTCTTTGACTCAGATTGTTACTAAGCAGAAGTCTAAGTTGGGGCTACGTGATCTTTTCAGAGAGACTGAATTTGCGCTACTTGTCACACACTTGAAGCATTATCTGTAACCAAAAGGGAAGGTGAGAGGAAGGGAGGGTGTTGCCAGCTGATAAATCATAGAAGCCAATTTCCCAAGATAAATGCAGTTATCACATATTGCAAACATAGAATAACAAAAAAATCAAAGTGCCAAATACCAATAAGCAGATCACCATGCCAGTGTCACCATGCCCCACAGTTTGCCCCTGCATTCTTCAGTTGAGTTGCTTTGATGGAAAGTCTTATGGGAGAACCATAATGCCCCTCCCTGCTTGTGTCTATACTTGCACGTGGGTAGATAAGGAGAACTTCTATGAAAGCAAAGCTTAACCATGTGAACAGTTTGTTAGTTGTGAGGGCTGTGAGTCTATAATTCCAGCTACTCAGGAGGCAAACAGCAGGGCTGCAGGCTTGAGGCCAGCACAGAGACACAGTGAGACCTCTGCCCTGTGGTGCCTTCCCAGGGGCCTGGGATCCACTACCTTTGACGGTGTGGGTCCATCACTGTGGGCCAACAGATTACAGAAGGTCATTTGGGTATTTTGGAGAACAGACCAAGCAATAGCATAGTTCCTTTGTCTGCATGTTCTGCTACCTGCAATGGTGCACTGCGGTACAGTGCCCGGAAGGCACGGCTCTTCTCTGTGTCCACAACTGAAAGAAAATGTTTGGTGAGAGAAGGGCTTTGCCTTTGCCCAACTATCAGAGTCACTGGAACCCCACACACAGACTCGGCTTCTTGCCGAGCTTGAGATGGCTGCCCTCAGATACAGGATGAACATTCGCTAGAGTAGAGAAACTGAGCCTTAGGGTCATCTCTCAAGTCTCTATTTTTTGTTTGCCAAATATAGCTGTAGTTCATTTTTTTTCTTTTTAAAGAGAACAAAAAAATGTCAAATAAAAAATTAGAAATGATATACAATTTCACTAAACAAAACGATAGGAATTCAACAATGGTTGTTTTCCTGCATACACTTGTCTTCAAATTAGCTTTTCAGATTATCTGATATAAGCCTGAAAAATTGGTTAAAAGTAATAATAAATATTATTTATTTATTATTTTTTTTGTGGAACCAGGGATTGAACTGAGGCCCTTGCACTTGCCAGGCGAGTGCTTATTCTGCTGAGTCATCTCATTGACCCTGGTTAAAAATTATTAAAAAATTAAAAATGAGAGAGGAAAGAAATTTAACCATTAACTGCTCCTTTCGGTGGACTAGCAGAAATCAGCATAATTATCCTAGTGACCCTGTATACATACATATATCTCTTTCTCTCTGTATTTCCTTAATCTAGGTAGTTCCCTCCCTTTGAACACTTTCTTTTCCTGTCACAGTACCTATTGTACCTTTCAGATTTTATTTCCTCTTTCAGGTTCTTATATGAAGGAGATAATACAATATTTATACACACAGCTCTGGTTTATTAATTTTATTGAGAAACAGCAATGAGACAGTTTCAAAATAGGTTAGTAGGACTGTTACAATAATTGATACGGCTTTGGTTTATTTCACTTATGAATTTTGTTTCTACCTGCATCCATTTACCTATAAAAGCATTGAGTTCATCTTTTTTTGTAATTGAGTAATACTCAATTGTATAAAAATACCACATCTTTTTCATCCATTCCTCAGTTGTTGGGCATTTGGGTTGTTTCAGATATCTAGTTATAAAAAATTATGCTGCTATAAACATAGATGCAGATATATCCCTGTTGTATGATGTTTTCAGTTTTTCAGGAAAACTACCCAGGAGAGGAAGAGTTGGAAGAAATGGGATCTGTAATCTTTAGTTTTTGAGAAATCTCCACACTGATTTCCAAAGTGGTTGTACCAGTTTATAGTCCCACCAACAGTGGAGAGGTTTCCCTCACAGCCCCTCTAGCATTTGTTGTTGACTGACTGCTTTTTTTTTTTTTTTTGGCAGAACAGGGGATTGAACTCAGGCCCTTGTGCTTGCCAGGGAAGCACTTATTCCACTGAGCCATCACTGGCCCTGCATTTCTTAAATAATCAAGAATAGTGAACTTTTTTTCGTATATTTATTTGTCATTTATATTTCTTCATCTGAGAAGTGTATAATCAACCCAGATGCCCAGTTTTGGATGTAGGCTTTGAATTTTGGGAATGTGGTTTTTAAAATTCTTTCTAGATAGAATTATCATAGTGGTTTGGGGCTGGAATGTCTGGCTAAATCTCATCTGATTGAGGGGGTGGCTTGTGGAAGATTATTGGATTCTGGGGTACTGCAGATTACTTGTTAGGAGGTGGAGCCTCGTCACAGGTGAATCACTGGGAGTGCACCTGCGTGGGACCAGGGTGTCTCCCTCCCCGCTCCTTCCTCTCTGCAGTCCATGCTGCCATGCGCAGGTTTCCTCTGCTCTGCCCCTGTGCCAAGCCATCTCTGCTCCAAGTTGAGCCCATCATAGACTATGAGCATGAACCAGAAGACACCTCCTTCACATTACAGATGTTGGGTCTTGTCTTCCTGTGATGAGAAAATAAATGGCTTAGACCCCAGACATAGAGTCATTTCCTCCAACGTCACCCAGCTCAAACCTGTTGTAAACTGAGCACCTCTCTTGCTCAACAGCCTTTCCATTGCACTCCTGGTGCCTCATTTCTAACTTTGTATCCACCCTGGAACTTCCTCAGGGAAGACTGGCCCCTTTCAATGATGCTCTGTGGCTGTGTTAGGTAATATCAAATCAGAGGGCTTTTCTGTTTTCTTTCCTCATTTCCACTTAAATCCCTAGAAAACTGTGTCTACCATTTGTATCTTTTGTGCTTTCCAACACTGATGATTTTTTTTCTAACTATCAACAGACTTTTGCTTAAGGCCTTCCATGAAGAAACAATGCTGGCCTTAATTTGATATTATTTTGATTTTTACTTTTGTATTGATGGCACTCATCTCTTTTTCTAGGTATAATCATATCGATAAAGTTTTTAAAAATAGATATCTTTCATGTAAATAATTTTGTTTTGAGAAAAAGATTAAACACAATGAGACAGAGACATGGCTATGGCAAAGGCAGGGTTAAATGGCTCTGTGCATCCCAGCTGCTGTGTGTCCTAGAAGATGACCACTTCGGGGATTCCCTGCTGCTGCCTGCCTAGGCCACTCTGTGGGTTCCTGGCCTGCCCCACTTGAAGCCCGCTCCTGTCCTTCAGGCCTCTCTGGTGTCTCTTACACTTGTGCGCTAAGTCCCAGCTGCTCCTAGCCTGTGCCACTCAGCTACAAGGACCCATCCTGGACACCTACATGATGAAGACCAGCAGCTGGATGGGCTCAGACTCCCCCAGTGGGATTACAGACTGCAATCCCAGACAGTGAACCACAGACTCCCAAAGTTATAAGCCCAGGAATTCGAAATGGAAGGAATGCTAGAAAATGCCTTCTCGTGTCAAGCAAGATCCTGCAAGAACAGATTTTTAACAATAACAAGGCATGAGAGAAATGTGAGCATTTATTTTATCACATGCGTGTTAGAGATGGAGTCAGGACAAACAGTAAGGAGACTTTGCCCATTAGTAAAACCCACCGCCAGCCTCACTATTGTCTGGTGACCTGTAGAAAAGATGAAAAATGAGAACAGCTTGACAGATTCAATCTGAAGTTTGTAGCCAGGTGTTTTCACATAGTAATAGAATCACATCATCACTAAAAATTCTATAATTGCTTGGTGCAGGTGATACCCAAGAAAATATTAAACTAAAAAGTTACAGTTTTAGTTCTACTAAGAATATATTTTCCTCCATGAAGAAGGCAATATAATTTTTCTTCATGGCTTGTACTTGTTAGACTTGAGAAATATTATTGGATATATTAGATCTTAATTCCTCTAATTAAGTAAATTTGGTGCTGAGCAAAAGAGTGACAGAAGAAAATTTTATCTATATTCCACACTATCCCATTCCTTACATTTAGCTTCTCTTGTTTGGTTTTCATTTCGCTCAGACACAAGAATTCTCCAGCTGCTTTGGTAGAGTGGGACTGCTATACATCAAAGTTAATGGAATTGGTTCTTTTGTACTCATCTAGTTGTTCACACAGGAATTTTAAAGAGCAAGGTACTAGCAATAAATGACGATCACCTTGAAGCCTGCTTATCCTTCGCCTATTGATTTTCTTTTTTGTGCGATTCAGGAAGAAAATTCAGCCAATAAAAGTAATATACATGGAGGTGTTGGGGGACTAATATTTTGCTTTCCTTATAACAAAACCTTTTTATCTTTAAAAAAAACTTTGGTGATATTTTTCTTTTCCTTTTTCTTTTTGAGACATGGTCTTATTAAAGAGTTCAGCTGGGCCTTAAACACAGTGTGTATCCCTGGTTGGCCTTGAATTTAGGGCAATCCTCTTGCCTCAGTCTCTCAATTGCTGGGATTATAGGTGTGTGTGCCACCAGGCATAGATGGTGATTTTGTTAGAAACTAAATTATTAGAAAAAATTGGACTGAAAATATTCATGTTGTGTATATGGATATGTAATCAAAACTAAGATATGAGGACCACTAACCTATTGGGCTTATGTATAGGACAACAATGGCCACAGTATTGCTGGCTTTTGGAAGGCATTTGGCCCTATCAGCTTTCTCCTTTAGTGATCTTAAGGGAGTTTTTCTTGTCCATGTATGCAGAGACCATACATTTTGCAGCTTCCCAAACTATGTTTTCTCCTGAGGTCAGTGAGTCCCTCCTGGATTCTTGTCACCTTCCTCCAAAGCTGCATAGCTGGTATGTACTCTCACCTCCTCTTTCCACAAGGCCCAAGCAAAATGATTCTCTTCATACAGGCACATGTACTGAGCTTTGAAGTCTTGCTCTACAGTGAAACAGGTGCTGAACTGCTTCAGATGATGGCCCACAAAATCATGTCCAGGTCCTGATTCCTGGAGCCTATGAATGCGACCTTATTTTGAAAAAAATCTTTGTTTATGTGGTTAAGGGTCAAAGGATGAGACCGTCTAAATTAACCAACTGGACTATAAATTAAAAAGAAAATAGTGTTGTTGTAGGAAACAGAAAAGGAAGAGGTCTAGGCTGTGGCCCAGTGACAGGCTGTGTGTTTCAAATGTATAAGGTTGGTTCTACAGGCAAAAAATATAGATGAGGAGATGGTGTGCAACAACAGAAGCAGGACATGTACTTATACTACCGCAACCGACTCAGAAATGGAAGGAAGCAAGGCCATCTCCCTTAGAACCTTTTGAAGGAACTGGGTCCTACTTATGCTTTGATTTCAAGAATTTTGGCTTCTGAGGGCCAACGAGATAGCTCAACAGACTAAGAGCCTCCCTAGGCAAGTGCAAGGACCTGGTTTCCATCCCTCATACCACAGGCCTCATGGACCCTGCTCCAAGGTACTCTGAGCCAGCCACTGAGACAGCATGGTGATGCATGCCTGTGATCTTAGTGTTGGGGAAGCTGAAAACAGGGGGATCACTGAGTCTGGGCTGTGTAGTGAGACCCTGTATCACTACATTAAAAAAAAAAATAGCTTCCAGAAATGAGAAAGAATACTTTTTCTTACTTTAAATCACCAACCTTCTGTTAATCTGTTACAAAAAGTCAAATAAGACATTACTACAGATGTGCATTTAGACTTTCTCTCAGCCCCTGTCATGTAAAACTCCAATTATCAATTGCTGTATTCTGGGTTTAGGACAACACACATGGCAGACTTCATAATATACTCAAAGTCACTTTTCAGTGAGATGGTGACCTGCTGAATTTGAGATTATGGTCTTCATACTTTCTTTCCTTAGGTTAATTTTTTTGTCTTCAGAGTGTGTGTTTCCCCTGCCACATCTTCAGAGCCTATGACAGACTTTGGGTAACAGCCAACGGGGTGATTCCTTATAACCTTAGACCTTGGCCCTTGGTTCAGAGCTGGGCACCTACCTTGTGCTCAACAATTGGCATGGAAATGTAATATTAAAACCAATAGTAGTGGATAGAGTGTAACAGAGGTGGATATGGCTGCATTTCATAATGTATACTGAGGAGCAGAGAAGCTGTGTCAGTGTCAAAGCTCAGAACGCAGGAGATTCGAAGAGAGCAGGCGCGTGCTCCAAGACCATCCACTTCCTGGTCCTTTTCAAGGCCTGCCCAATGGGTATTTGTTCCTTATCATGAATATAGCAAGTTCTCATTTTTTCTTATATACTTGAGTTGGCTGACTCCTCAAGAGTACTAAGTAAGAGCAAACCCACACCATGAGTTCCCTGGTCACACCCAGGAGACTCACACCTGCCCAGCCACACAGCACTTTGCAGCGCCTGAAGCACTCCTGCTCACATTTTGTGCTGCCCACCTTGTTGGGAGACTTAACCCATGCTTGACATGAAATGACAAGGCTTTGAAATGACAAGGTGGTTTTTTGATCCATTCTAGTCTGTTGCTTAAAACAAACATTCAAAGCAAAACTAAACAACCCTAGCAGGCCTGTGTATGAAAGACCCTTCAGAGCAGAAGGTTCAGAGCAAAAGGAATAATGGGGCAAGTATGTTTTGTGACTACATTCAGGCCAGACAGTGAGAAAAAAAAGATCGGAAGAAGACACAGAATACCCACTCTGAGAGCTATTAAGAGCCCTTTGCCCTGGAATGGATGACAGGGGAGCACTAAAGAGGTAATTGGGCCCCTGATGTGAGAATGGTCAGAAGTAAGCTCATAAAGCCCTATTTAAGCCTGAGGCATCCAACAAAGACTAAGCACCATTAGCTAACCTGTTAGCATAGCAGTGTTAGGCTGTTAGAAGACCACTTTGCTTTAACCCATGCACTGACCTGTACCAGTTAACTGTACATCTAAAGTAGGTGTAGTGGTTGCAGTTTGGATTTCAATATTTAAAGTAAAAAGAGTTTGGGTGCATAAATGTTGCATATCAGAGGGACCCTTGCAATGCCTGTCATTTCCCTCATTTTCAAACCTCGCTCAAATTCCTAGGGATTTTGCAAGATAATTACAGTCAGTGCTCTCTGCAGCAGCCTGTTTTTTTCTCTCTAATCTTTGGATTGGTACGGGCTTTTACCCAGGGGGGATGGTTTGGGGTGTGTAAAGCCAAATACAATGCAAATCCTCCCAATGGTTTAGCTATCCATTTAGCTTTCACTTTATTGAGCACTGACTTCGGACCAAGCTTTGTTCTAGGCATCAGTAGGAAAAGAAGGCTGTCCTTTTTGGAGCTTACATTATAAAATATACTAAAACAGGCAAATGGTATGTGAGAAAAACAGAGCAAGAGGAGGGCTGGGGAGAAAGGGTTCACCTCTTGTGATCATAGCTTTTTTGATTTTATTGAGAAACAAATAGCAATGACACAGTTTGAAAACAGGTCAGTAGGACAGTTACAAAAATTAATGTATTGCATATCGTTGTCTTTGTAGTGGTTATTCTTAGTACAAGATGCAGACATGATATCCTGTCTAAACATTGTTAGTACAAATCTTTCTTCTGTAGCTGTATACCTATCCGAACTATTTTGTATATATAGATACAAAATGGCCCTTCATTAATATCCCCTTTAATTTTTATTTTTTTTAATTGAAGAACCACCCTTTTTTGTTTAGCTTTGTCAGAGATGGGTATTACATTGCCATTTAAATATTGTAGGTGCGTGAATTCAGGAAAATAATCCGATGTAGTCCAGTAGTCCATAATAGTAGTGGGTTATCTGTAGGACTGGCAGTGTCCAAAGCTGTTGACTTGAGCCTTTTCCAGCTCGATCACAGCGGTTGCGTTCACCTGAAGTTCTCCCTTTGACCAGGCCAGCATCAGTCCCAAGCGCTGTGTTGCAGCGGCTCCTCGCTCAGGAACGTTCTTCATCCCACACTTCTGATGGCTTCTCACGGTTAAGAGGGCAGGGGCAGCAATACACACCTCGCAAATGGAAGGAAAATTTTGCCTAATGCTGAAGCCTCAGAATTGGAAAAACAACTCTCAACAATGAGAGTGAACAGCGCTGAGCCCGCAGGTCACCAATGTGCATCTTCATCCTGTGCGGAAGCCTTCCCCTGTTGAAGGGCAGCCTCGCTCCTTCAGCACAGGGGTCGTATGTTGTGCTACCTACACATTGCCTGTTCACTGTATTAGGAAGATCATGGAAAGTGTATGAGAAAGTGACTCCTACAAATCAAGGCGGCTATTTCTGACATTTTAAAGAAAACACATAATCACAAATATTATAATTTAGCTCTTCAAAAATGAAAGAATTTTCCCCTTCTCCTCCTTGGCATCTTCCTTGTCTCCCCCACCTTCAGAGGAGTTGATACCAGCAGGGAACTACCTTTGAAGTTAAGCAAATGAGTCGTTCATTGAGAATTCAGGATTTGAACTTTGTTAAACATTTTCATGGTTTTGTTGATTGAATTCAGATCTGCCCTGCTGGGTCAGCTACATAATTAGCTCAGCCCAGGGCAGAATAAAGTATGGGGTCCTGGCTAAAAATTACTATGAATTTTGCAGAACATTAAACCAAATTTGTGCACTGCCAATGAGGTCATGGGGCCGGGCTGTCATCTACTCCTGTCTTTGCATTACTGTAGTTTTATTGCTTAGAAATTTACAAGAAAATAAAAAAGCATGCAACAATAGTGTATTGTTCAATTCTCGCTTTTGTGAAACTTTTTCATATATTTGGCACAGGGTCACACAATGTAGCTCTGACTCATAGCAACTCTCCTGTCTCAGCCTCCCCAGTGCTGGGATTACAGGCGTGCACCACGATGCACAGTCTCAGTGGCCAGTGGGGCACATCCAGGGCTGGGGCCAACAAGGCATGTAGCGCCCGGGATTAAACCCAGATCCTGGCGCTCGGACTACTGAGCTCTCTCCAAGGCCCTTGTGAAACTTTTAATTATGTGTAACCTGAAAGAAAGAGCTAAAAAGGAATTTACTAGATGTGTGAAATTGAAAAAAAACATAATTTGTGTAACATAATTATATAATAATTTTTTTTAGAACAGGGTACACAAGGGTGTATGGGTCTCACCGCATAGATCGGACTTGTAGTGATCCTCCTGTTTACAGCCTGCCAAGTGCTGCAATTACAGATGCTCACCACTATGCCCAATCTCAGTTGCCATCTCAGGGCACCCAGGCACTGCAGGTCCGGGGCTGAGACTCCTGGCCCCTGCGTCTGCCTAAACAGGAGCTTTGATCTGCTGAGCTAATTGGCTGGCCCTTAAAAAATTATTTTAAAAATTATTCATCATAGTAATAGTCTTTAGAGTACTGTTGAATACTTTCTCATTAAATATAATCATAACTAAGTTATAATCTGCTTAACCAAGCTTTCTTGATCTGTGCATCACATTTATGCTCCTGGAGGCTTTGTGGCATAATGAAATACAAATACAATAAATGAAATTTTTCAAGAGAGAAGGAGAGGGAGGGAGGGGAGGAGGGAGGGAGGAGGAAGAGGGGAGGGGGGAGAGAGAGAGAGAAACAGAGAGATAGAGATAGAGATAGATAGATAGAGAGAGAGACAGACAGCAGAGACAGAGACAGGGAGAACTTCCTATTTTTGAAGACCAGTGAGTGAGTTCTATACTGAAGGTGTTGCCCGACGCGTAGCTGCAGTGGTCAGTAGAATGGCCCCTTCTCACCCAGTATACTTGCGCGCCTATCACTACTATAAAGATGGGTAATGTGTCTATCACAGCGAGCACTAACCTCTGACATTACCTGCGCAGAGCTGTCAATGACAGTGCTAAGTTGGTATTGAGTGCCCCAGGCATGCGCAGTCAGCATGCAGAGTGTGAAGCTTGCACGTGCTTGTAGATGCACAGGCACACCCGTACCTGAACTGCAGAAACCATTTTTAGAGCAAGGGCTGGCCTATCCTTCATTTTTGTAAATAAAGTCTTATTGAACTGTAATCAGAGCTTTGGTCAGCTTTCCCATTACTAAGTCAAATACTTGACACCTGCAGCACAAAGGAGAGAGGTTCATTTCGGTTCAATTTTTGGGGTGTCAGTCTGTGCCTTGCTGGCGCCAAGACAGAGACATCACAGCAAAGGGTGTGGTGGAGCAGAGCCAGGCAGTGCATGCTGGGAGGAAACGGAGAACCTGGGAGGAGCTGCAGAGAGGAAGCACCAGGGACTAGTTACAGTTCCAAGGTCAGGCCCCACGACCCTCACAGACATGCTTTGCTAGTCTCTATATTACCTCTCAAACCAATCAAATTGACAATCAGAATTATCCAGTACCACACCCAGTAGTTCTCTCCTGTCTGTTGTAACTGCCGTACAGATGTGGAGTTGAGTAGTTGCTACAGATTTGGTATGACCCACAAACCCCAGAAAATTCACTGTGAATCTCCACAGAAATAAAAGTTTGTTGTTTTCTGGCCTAGTCAGTTAACTGATGAAGTATTTCTCTAGCAGATGCTTAAGCCTGCCTACCAATGCACAGTGAAGGATACATTGCTTATACATATACATTAACTTTAAGTGTTGTCTTGGTAGCTGAGATAAAATTCTCAACACTGGCAGCTTAAAGGAGGAGAGGTCTGCTTTGGCTCAAGGTTTCAGTCCCAGGTACGCCAGGCCTGACATGGAAACAGCATGAAAGAAGGGAAAAGCAGAGGAAAGGTGTCCAACCTGTGGCAGCCAGGAAGTGGAGAGAGGCCAGCAGCCAGGGAGGAAGGAGCCATACCCAGAGTGACGAGCCTCTGCCAGGGGCCCACTTGCAAATGCCTTTTTATTTATTTATTTATTTATTTATTTATTTATTTATTTATTTATTTGGCACAGGGCCTCACTATGCAGTTTGGACTCATAGTGATTCTCCTGTCTCAGCCTCCCTAGCTCTGCAGTTACAGGCTTGTTCCACCATGCTCAGTTTTGGTGGCTGGCTCAAGGCAGGGCTGGCACGGCATGCAGTACTGACGACTGAACGCAGGTCCTTGCCCTTGCCAAGCAGGTACTTAGACTGCCAAGCTGTCTCCCCCACCCAGGGCTCCAGGCCTAAGAGGACACTGAGCTCTGAACTCATCAATTCACTGATGTGTATTACACTGACTCCATGAGCTGAGCACCTTCCAAATGCATGAAGCTTTTGGGGGATTATTTTATACATAAAATCCTGCCCCCAGCCCCCCACCCCCCAAATTCACATCCATCTCATTATTGAAAATGCATTTAATCTAAGTTGCCAAGTTTTAACAACTTCAGCAGCATTGAAAAGTCCAAGTCCAAAGTCTCCTCTGAGATTCAAGGCAATATTTTCTCAATAGTTGGCTCAGCATTTGGAAAGGTTTTGAGGATTCCCTATAAAAGTCAGTAAGAAATTAAGTGCTTCTCAGCCGGGCGTGGTGGCGCACGCCTGTAATCCCAGCACTCGGGAGGCTGAGGCAGGAGGATTGTTGTGAGTTCGAGACCAGCCTGAGCTACAAAGTGAGCTTAAGGCCAGCCTGAACTGCATAGTGAGACCCTGTCTCAAAAAGACAGAAAAAAAAAAAAAGAAATTAAGTGCTTCTCACTTCCAATGGCATGGGGAAGACATTCCAATTCTAAAAGGAAGATATAGAGTAACAAAAATGAATCAGACCAAAGAAAGGGCAAAGCCAAGCAGGGGAGGTACTAAATCCTGTACAGCATGCCCAGTACTCAGGAAGGTTTTGGTGAGATGTTAGCTCCAGAGGGCTTGTGGGGCTCTTCTCCAATGACCTTGTCAGCTGCAGGACTGGTGGCCTCTTCCCTGGGAAGGCTCAAGGCGTGGCAGACACTCCACAGTCCTGGCATCTCCACGTTCTTGGTGCTTTACTTCACTTTCGGCTTCATCCTCACAGTTGCGTGCACTGGCATGGCAGGAGCTGTTAAGGCTTGTGTCTAGATGTCCCCCCCAGAGCCTCATATGCTCAAGGGCTCTTCTAGGGATCTCTGGATCTAAAGGGCATTTGTCTCAGCAACAAGAAAAATGACAAAGACATAATTTGGTAGAGAGCAGAGGGGTCACTGTGGTGATTGTACCTGACCATGCAGTACAGGGGTCTTTGGCCAAGACTCAGAGTTAGGAAAGGTTTTGAGGTGTCCACTAAAAAAGTAGCTCTGGAATGCCTTAGGCTGTACTGTGCAGGAAATTCTGGCCAAAGCTCAGAGGGCCAGAAGCAGGGAAAGATCAGGATAAGGAAGTTTCTGCTGGGGAGGACTGCATTTAGTTCACCTCCAAGAGTTTAACAAAGTCCAAACATTTTCAGCATTGTTGAAAAGTCCAAGTCTAAAGTCTCCTCTGAGAAATAAGGCAAAATCTTAGCTTCAAGCCCCTGTACAAGTAGAAAGAAGGTTAAACACTTTCAGTGTTCAATGGCATGAGAAAGAAATTTCCATTCCAAAAATTACAAATGGGGATACAAAAGAATGGGACCAAAGCAAGTCCAAAATCATGCAGGGCAAACATTAAGTCCTGTAGTTCCATGTCGATCATGCAAATGTATCTGTGACACTATGTGAACTCCATAGGCCCTGAAAGGCCCCACCCTGTGACATTTCCAGTGGTTAGAGTTCATGGTTTCTGTCTGGGGCTGGCTCTGCTTCCTTCTTGTAGCTTTACTCAGACCATCCACATTTCTGGTTTCCCAAAAATTCTGGGATTTCCACTGCACTTTGCCTTATACCCACAGATTCATACACTAACCTCTTGGGTGCAATGCCTGCTGTCCTAGGCCTTCTTTTGTAATCTGGGTGAAAGCCTTCCTGACCCAATTCATGAATTCTGTATGCATCTAAAACCAACACCGTGTAAATGATGCCAAAGTCTTGCCAGCTGGAACAGAACCAGGCTTCCTTCTTGTGCCATTGAAGATTGTGTTTAACTTTTCAGTTGTACAAGCGATCACAGCTAAGGGTTTGCTTTAGATCTTGGAGGATACTGGAAACTTAAGAGTTTTCAGCATTGCATTCCAGAGCTACTTTTTCAGTGGACACCTCAAAACCTTTCCCAACTCTGAGTCTTGGCCAAAGACCCCTGTACTGCATGGTCAGGTACTGCATGTTGGGCTGCTTATACATTTCATCAGCCTTTATTGTCTGCATTTCTACCTATATCCTGACCCTTAGAGATGGATTAAAATGTCTTTTGCATAAAGGGATGTGCATGAGTCTTTGGGAATCTAGGGACTGAATGTTATATTTGTTTCTAGATGTCCCCTCCAAATACTCATTGTTATGGTTTATCTCTAGGTGTCCCCCCAAGGCCTGATGCAGTGATGGGGAGGACTTCTAGAGTTTGTGATTAATTTATGATCCACTGGGACTGTGGGTGATCTAAGGCTGGGATTATGGGTCAGAGTCCTGCTGGGATTATAGGTGTGAGTGCTGCTGGGATTATGGGTGTGAGTGCTGCTGGGATTATGGGTGTGAGTGCTGCTGGGATTATGTACTGCACCTAGCCTGGGGCGGACAGCCTGACTCAGCATAAGGGAGACAGACTTGCTCTTTGTAGCCATTGTTGCCTCAGCTTCTCCTTTTGCTCTCTGCTCTTTGTCCCCACGATGAAAGTTGTTTTCTTCTATGTCCCAGTCTGCCTTGGAGCCAGCTGAGTATGGACTGAAACCTCCAATATCTGTGGGCTAAATGAACCTTTCCTTCCCTCATTTTGGTGTCAGGTATTTGTCCCAGAAAGAGAGAAGAGTAACTGAGACACTCATGTAATTATGGGGGGCAGGATTCTCAGCCATGGCTGATTCTAGAGTTTATGACTGATTCATAGCCTGATGGTGGAATTAAAGGTGTGAGTGCTATGACTGCCTGCATTTCCTGGTTTTCACTGGGGATCTGGCTTAAAGACGTAGCAATAAATCATGCCACAGCCTGCATGTTGGGCTGCTTATACGTTTCATCAGCCATCTTATTTCATCTTATTTCACGGATCCTAATCTCACTCTCTCAAACTCTCTGGACCATGTGCAAAGTGCAGGGAAATTTTCTGGCAGAGTGTAACACACATTGTTTCTAGTCTGAGTGCAACAGAGTCTTTGTTACCGACCGGAGGTCCTTGAATATAGCCTCTATTGTCTGCATTTCTACCTATATCCTGACCCTCTGAGCTCTAACCAGTACTGGCCATCAAGCTTGAGTTGTGATGTCTAGGGGTTTTCTAGCCAACATGTCTAAAACTTTCTAGACTCCTCTGGCAAACCACATCCAAAGGCTTCAAGCCACATCCTCAGACACAGTCACAGGAGTGACTTCATTGCTTCCATACCAATTTCTGCCTTATTTTCTTTCTAGTCACTGGAACAAAATGTCCAATGTACAACTAAAAGGGGGAGGGGCTCATTTTGGCTCATTTTTTAATGTATTTTGATGACTGGCTCCAACACCCAAGTAGTATAGTGGATGGGGACACAGGGAGAAATCTGTTCAACCAATGGCAGCCAGGGAAAGCCCATGGTCTGGCCCATGAGAACTCAGCCCCAAGCAGGGCCCTCCTCCCTCCTAACTGCACCATGGGATCCAAACACCTTTCAAAATGCTCCTGAAAGCAGGGACCTGGGGGGAAACATTCCAGATTTAAACTGTAATGAAAGGAAATTAAAAATGTAATTGGCATAAAATAATGTTGGGATAATTATGATAAATACATTGTCTTACATTTCTGACATGATTAAATTTATTCCTGGCATGTTGCTTTATTATCAGAGGTGGCTAAGAGATTAGATAGTTATATGTATGTATATGTATATATATTATTTTTTAAGATAAAATTTCTATAATTTTTTTCAATGTAAAAACTAAAAATAGTGCATTCTATCTAGAGACCTTCTGGAAACCACTTTACTTTGAATTTTTCGATCACTTAGTCATAGCAAATCAGCTTCTGAATATATTTTCTTATAAACTTTATAAAAAAGTGTTTCAAAATTATGTGATTTGCTTACCATTAAGAGAATGAATTTAAACTCTAGCTTAAAATAAGCAAATATGACAAATATGCAACATAGAGTTTAATTTTTCAGCAGATGTTATTTACTTACCAAAATACAAATCTCACAGTTTATCTCACATGAGATTTATATAGACTAATAGACTATATAAAGGCTATAAGCAAACTATAAGTATATAGACTATAAGGAAGATGAACATACATGCTCAACCAAAAATATAAAGGTCCTTTTGTGTCTCTTTCTCCATACATGATATATGTTGCATATATTTTAATATATAAGATAGACTAAAGCAGGCATGGTGGCACAGGCCTGTAATCCCAGCACTCAGGAGGTTGAGGCAGGAGGATTGTTGTGAGTTCGAGACCAGCCTGAGCTACAAAGAGAGCTTAAGGCCAGCCTGAACTGCATAGTGAGACCCTGTCTCAAAAAGACAAAAAAAAAAAAAAAAAAAAAAAAAAAAAAAAAAAAAAGAAAAGAAAAAAAGATAGACTAATAATGTCTCTAGAAAATAATGGTGATACTGATTTTGGGATTTTGGAAAATATAGGATGTGGAATCACCGCTCAATATTTCTAGATTTTTGCCAAGTAAATTGGAATTATCTATCTTTGTCTTCTAAAAGCCTGTAATTTTTAAGCAGTGAATAGTTTCCAAGTAATACTTATTACAGAAGTAGAAAGTATAAACAATGAGGATGGATATTGTTCCCTTTTAGAACAGAACACTGCATGAGCTTTAGTGCATCTTCTGTGCTCGCCCATCACAGCCGAAGCACAACTTCATCTCCCCTCAAACAGGACACTGATTGAGTAACCAGTGTGTCACGTTTTGTTTCTTGGTCTCTATGCCTTTTATTTTCTGTATAATTCCATAACATATAGAATTTTATCACATATGTAGATTCATGGGGTACTTGCCATAGTCTGGTCCTTTCCATCCTGGCAGATGAATTCCCCCTCAGTACTCAGAAGCTACACTGTGCCCTCTGCTCCATCCCTGACAACTACTGATTTGTTCTTCCTACAAGATCTCACTACACAGTTACGACTTGGAGTGATACTCCTGTCTCAGCCTCCGCAGAACTGGGATTACAGGGATGCGTGTGGTACCAGGGATCAAACTCGGGCCCTTGTGCTTGCCAGGCAGGCACTTAGACTCTGAGCTATCTCCCCTGCTTCTCTGATTTATTCCTAATCACTGTAAGTTTCTTTTTTACATATATATATATATATAATGTAATCATTAGGACTGACATTGTTCACTTGGTATGATTTTTATTCTGTGAAAGTAGTTCAGTGTTTGAATATTTTGTTTTTACGACAGGTAGATTCCAGTTTGTGACTATTTTATGGTTTCCTTATCCATTCCTTTCTAAAGGACATTTACATGTTTTGATTTTTATAAAGATGCTATAAAATTCACATGAGGCTTTTTTGAATAATCATGAGCCTTTGATTCCCTAGTATAAACTCTCAAGAAAGCAATGGATAGGCTCATGTTTGATTTTAGGAGAAAATGAGCTCTTTTTCAATGCAACTGTTTGCCAGTTTATATTTCCACTAGCGGTGTGATTGCTTTTTAGCCTTTTTTTTGTCTTTTTTTTTTTTTTTTTTTTTTTTTGAGACAGGGTCTCACTATGCAGCTCAGGCTGGCCTTAAGCTCACTTTGCAGCTCAGGCTGGTCTCGAACTCACAACAATCCTCCTGCCTCAGCCTCCCGAGTGCTGGGATTACAGGCCTGCGCCACCACGTCCGGCACTTTTTAGCCTTGACAGCATCTGATATTATCAAACTTTTCACTTTAACCGTTCTAATAGATGATTGACTATTTTATTGTAGCTTTAATTTTCATGTTACTAATGGTTAACAATGCTGAATATCCTTTTTTGTTACTTATTTCTAATTTGTTTATGTTCATGTGGTCGCCAATTAAACTTTTGGACCTTTTTCTGATAGAATCTTTTCCCCTTTTACTGTCCAATTGTGCATGTTCTTGACATAAGTATTTTCTCCCCAAGTACGGATTATATTTTCATTCTTTTAACAGAGGAAACATTTTGTTCTGATGAAGAAAATTTTATCTTTTTTTTTTTTTTTCACTCTACCCTTGTCACAGATACCACTTTTTTTTTTTTCTTTGTGCGGAACGGATGATTGAACTCAGACCCTTGTGCTTGCTAGGGATTTCTACTGAGCCATCTCCCTGGCACTTTTATTAACTTTGCTATAAAACAGTTACATAAAACTTGTTTGTATTTGTTCAACATTCCACATTTGACTTTTTGGTGAAATTATATTCAAATTTTAAATGTATTATAACTACCACCTGTTAGGCCTGTGAAAGTCACTGTGCATGGAGATCTGGGGACACGTGTACAGCCTTATCTTGCTTGCTCCTCTCTCACCCCTGCTCTCTCTCTCTCCTCCTCCCTCCATCTCTCTCTCTTCTCTTCTCTATTCTCTCTTCTCTCCTGTCTTCTCTCTCTCTTTCTCTCTCACTTTCTCTCTTTGTCTTTCTTCCTGTCTTATAAGTAATTGAACACAGGGCCTCACACATGTTAAACACACATGCACTCCTCCACTGATGACAACTTAAGTGTTGCTTTTATATAATTTTTATTTTGAAGGAGGCAGGGGGTACTGGAGATTGGGTCCTTAGTACTCAGCTACATCCCCAGATTTTTTTCTAATTTTTAACTTTGGGCCAGGATTTTGCTAAATCTCTGAATTGCCCATCCTATGCTGGTACTTTGAATTATCTTACCTCAGCCTGTCAGAAGGCTGGAATTACAGGCATGTGCCCCCACACATAGGTCCCTTCATCCTGCCTTCTTTTCCACATCTCAGTTTTTTCTAATTTTGTTCTTTTATTTTGAGCTAAACCATTACATATATATATATATAGTAGTGATCAGCCTGTTTACAGCCGCCGAAAAACTGGGATTACAGGCCAAGACACCACACCCAGTCTCAATTGTCAGCTCAACTCTCAGTATGCCCCGGGGGTGGGGCTGGCTCCGTAGGCCTGGGGATTGAATTCCCAGACCCTGTGCCTGCAAGGGCACTTTAATCTGCTGAATTATTTGACCAGCTCCTAGGATATAATTTTCTTTCTTTTTTTATATTTTTGTCTTTTTGAGACAGGGTCTCACTATGCAGTTCATGCAAGCCTTAAACTCACTTTGTAGCTCAGGCTGGTCTCGAACTCACAACAATCCTCCTGCCTCAGCCTCCCAAGTGCTGGGATTACAGGCCTGTGCCACCACGCCCGGCTATAGGATATAATTTTCAACAGCTATTTTTTAAATAAATTTTTCATAAATGAGAACCTTGTGTGTTCCATCAATGCACAGAGGAATTCAATCATCCCAGGAAACACATGAATTTGTTTCTTTAATCCTTCTATTTCTCTTATTCATATTACCATGACTTGTTCAGCCTTTTTTGTGAACTTTGTGTAAATGTAATTGTGCACTTTTTGTTATGGGCTGTTTTTGCACAGTCTAATGTTTTAATGAAACATCCATACTGTGTTTCATATAAGTACTTTGTGTCTATTGTTGAATAACATTGTTTTATTTAAATACTGAAAATATTTATCCAATCTCCCATTTATGAGCATTTGTTTTTTTTTTCCCAGTTTTTTTGGTATTATAAAAGAGGCAACAGCAAAATGTTTGTTAGCATTTTTTTGTGGGATATTTTATTTCTCTTCAGTAAATACTGAGAAGTGGAATTACAATCATATAAAATATGTTTGTTGACTTTATAAAACATTGCTGAGGGATGTTTTAAAATTGTGGTAATTTAAAATTCCCAGCAGCAATGTATGAAACTACATGTTTGTAGATAAAAGACTAATGAAATTTTATATGATTTAGCTTTCCATTTTAGTTATCTTAGAAGAAATGAAGTAGTATGTTTATTATTTTAATTTGCATTTCTCTGATAATTACATTACCACCTTCTCATGTTCTTGGTGCATGGTTTCTATTTCTGTGTGTGTGAATTGAAGGTCTTTCCCCTGAGCTACAACCAGAAGGTTTCTGGCTGTTTTTTGAGTGGGATCTCGCTGAGCTGGTCGCTCCCAATTGGGGCTCTGAGTTGGTCTCCTCCTACCTCTGCCTTCCAGACTGCTGCCCTTATAAGCTTCACCATGACACTTGATTTACTTTGTACTTTTTATAAACAATTTTTGAAATTTTTTTTAAAAAAATTATTTCTTAATTGAAACATATTTGTCTCCTCTAATAATCATATTCATCATAGGGAATTTGTGCCTGAACGTCATATATCTGAACTCTTTTCTTTCCATTCTTTTCAAATTCTTTCAATCTTTCTTTCTTAGTAATTTCAATAACCTCTTTGAAATATCTGTCCAAATCTTCTGTTTAGTATTTATTCTGTCGTATGTCTATACTGGTTGATACATTGTGTTAACTTAAAAAGTTTAAAAGTTTGATTGAGTGACTCAGCAGACAGCAAGGATTCTTAGTTACATCCTCATCCTATGACAGAGGAAGGCATGGACACTGTCAGTTCTACATCCCCAGCCCCAGGGTAGCTTGTTTATAATATAAGGAGGGGAGAGAGGATGGCTAGAAGCTGCAGCTACTACTCTTCCCTTTGCTCTTTCCTGTTTTCTGTTGCCATAAACTGCTACTCTCTGGCATGGACCACTCTGCCTGAGAGCCAGCCAAATATAGACTGAAACCTCCACAAACTGTGAGCTAAATAAATCTTTCCTTCCTTCATTTTGGGTGTCAGATATTCTGTCCCAACAATGACTAAAAAAATAACTGAGGCAAAATTTGGTACTAGGAGTGAGGTTGTTACTGTGACTGTACCTGACAATGTGGATTATGAACTTTTGAGAATGGCTTATGGGAAGAGATAGGAAAGGTTTGGAGAGGTTGCCTACTAGTGAAGAGCTGGAATGCCTTTGGCTCTTCTCTATGGGAGATTCTGGTGAGAGCTCAGAAGACCAATATACTGATAGAAAGCCTGCCTGTAAAGAACAAGCTGGTGAGGTTTCTGTTGGGAAGGACTTCTTTAGTTGTTGGACTGTGGGTGATTTGTGTTATGACTTGGCAGAAAGTTTATCTGCTTTTTGCTCATGTCCAGAGACTCTGCCTGAGACTGAGATTAAATGTAGTGGACTAGTTAATCTTAAAAAAAAAAAAAAAAAATCAAGGCAGTCAAATGTGGAGGCAGTGGCATGGGCTACTTCTGGGGCTTTTATTCAGATATGTTGAGAATAAAGAGCAAAGAGCCCAACAGGATGAGACTGTGAGCTAAATAAACCTTTTCTTCCTTCATTTTGAGTGTCAGATATTTTGTCTCAACAATGAGTGTAAAATAACTGAGACAATGTCTGTTTCTCATGAAGTTGTATAAGAGCTCCTTGGAAACCAGTGATAAGATAACAAAAAGGCAAGCCCTCAGCTTGTAGTCCACAGATTTTATACATATATATATTATTTACTACCTACTAATAAATAATTTAGTAAAATGAAACAGTAGATTTGACTAGAGATGGCTCAGTAAACTAAGTGCAAGGGCCTGAGTTCAACCCTTAGTTATGCCAAAAAACAAAAAACAAAAAAACATATATGTGTCTTGAAAGGAGACTTCTAAATAGCCAATAAATATATAAAAATACTGTATCATCAGAGGAAATTCAATTTATAACAATGAGTTACAGTCTAGGTCCATGATCAATGCATAACTAAAAGACAATGTGAAGTATTTGACATGTTATATAGAGATGTGGGAAATGTCAAAAAATAACACTGGATTGGAAAAAGTGTATGATAAAATTAGACATTTAAGTTGGTATTTACATAAATAAAAATGTGCAAGATGAAAATGTGTACCGGGATATTCTTAATGTCTTAAAGTTCTCCTTTAGGAGAGATTATTGTATGAATCAGAGGCAGCCTATTTTTTCTGTGTTTGTAGTTGAGCCTGGATACCCGTGCAGGTCTGGTCCTTTCCCTTTCCCTAGCTCAGCGTGTGCCTGCGTGTGCTGCTCTCCCGAGTCCCGAGTCCCGCAGCTTCTTGGGCGGGCCTGCAGCTGGAGTTCTGGAGTGCTGCGCTTTCCTGCAATCTTTCTGTGCTCTCAGTCTCTTGCCTTTCTCTTTTAATTAGTTTGGTCCTCAGATTTTTGCCTCTCTGCTAGGAGTAGCAGCTGTCTGTCTCTTATTGTTGAATCTTCTTGTTCTCATATTGTATCTCGAGCTTTTTCATCATTCTGCCTTTCTATGAGCCTCGCAAGGTTCTTTGTTGGAATTCAAGCTTTCTGAATTCCATGGGAACTTGCTGTCCTAATATTAGGGTTTATTTGTCATTTTGTAGTTTTAATTTCTTTATGTGCTTTTCTGATTTCACACTGCCACCTTCCATTTTCTCACAGTTTTATTTATCACAGCATTTTTCTCTATCTTTCTAAATCTAATATCATGTTAATTCATTTCTATAGTTTGCTTCTAATTGCCTATCAGAAATGATTTTCAGATTGTTTGTCTTGCTAGTTGGAGTTTGGCACAAATAAAACACAAATTCTTATTAGATTAAGGTACAGAGAACATATTTAATGCCACAAGAGGTTCAAAAAGAAAAAAAATCAAAAGAACAGGCCGAGGTAAAACCTGTTCCAGGGATGAAAAACTACAAACCCTCTAGAAGACCGAAATTCCTGGCAGAGCCCTGCAATTTTTCCTAGTGGACAGTGAAAGTGTATAGTGAATGTAACTGGGATTTCTGTTGGAGTGACCTGTCTAGCCACCTCTTGTAACAGTGGAATTGGGACTAGGATTTCTAAATAGTCCTGTGCTGGGACGCTGAGTCAGGCAGGGCACAGGTGGAAGGAACCCAGCTAGAAGGCTTTCTAGCTTCTGTCAGGCTGTGAATGTGCGGCTTGCTTGATGCTAGCAAGTGATCGGTGATGAATCAGAATTCACACGTGGATTTCGTGGTACTTTTTTTTTTTCAGTGTCGTGTATAAAACTCAGGGGCTCACATATCTTAGGTTAGTGTTCAAATACCAGCTACACCCCTAATCCTCTTTCTTGTAATATTTTTTTTTTTTTTTTCAGAACCAAGGGTTGAACTCAGGCCCTTGCACTTGCCAGGGAAGCACTTATTCTACTGAGCCATCTCTCTGGCCCTTTTGTAATGTTTAAGTAGCATTTTTGGTGTGATTGTGAGATTTAATGTCTTTCACAATATTATGTGTTTTATGAGATAGAACAATATCGATACTGACAACAATTTTAATGGAATACGTATTTAACTCAGAAACCATTTATTAATAAAGTAATGTACTTGAGAATTAGACATATAGAGTTCCTTGTTTATTTTCTATGATGTCTAGAGGACTTTGACTATTTCAAGAGAACATTAGAAGTTGAACAGTCTCTCTTTGCATAGGAGTCTTTCAAAGTTTGTCTATTTCCTGACTTCAACCTTGAATATAGCCTTCACTGGCTCCTTCACCAAATACTTATTCCTATAGAAGGCCTCGATATTCAAATTGCATCTACTATAACAGACTAGATTCAAATTTGGGAATTATTTTAATTTTTTTGGCAGAACTGGGGATTGAACTCAGGTCCTTGCACTTGCCAGGCAAGCGCTTATTCAACTGAAGTATCTCCCTGGCCCCGGAATGGCTTTTTGAATCAGTATTTATTTTAGGTACACTCAGAAAATTACCTCAGTCAAATTGGGATCATTTTTGGCACTGTAATCTGTATATTGCCATTAAAATTCTACTTGGCCTAATAATAACTATCTGGGCAGGGGAGATGGCTCAGTAGAATAAGTGCTTGCTTGACAAGTGCAAGGGCCTGAGTTCAATCCCAGGTTCCACCAAAAAAAAGAAAGGAATAATAACAATAATAACGGTCTGATTTTTTCTTCCACTGCATTTCTATAAAGAACTTAGTAATATCACAGAATGTAGAGGTACATGTGAAGCTGCAGCTGCAAAGGGCACCAACCAGACGGGCACACCCTACCAGGACGAGCGAGACAACCGCAAGTGAAGAAAGTCAAAAGGCAGGGTGGTGCATTTTCTCTGACTACTCAGAGCTATCTAACACAATTTGTTCCAGTGCTGAGGACAATCAGATTGTACATCTCTAAATTCTTTGACTGACAATCTCTGAACAAAGAAAGAGAAGCAAGATATAGATCAGAGAAAATTTTAATCCATTCATCAAATTAAGCCATATGAACAAGTAAAGCTTGGTATAAAGAAAATATATTTCATTGTTACCTTTTTCTCTAAGTTGAGGTCAAATATGTGGGGAAAAAACTCAGTGAATTTTATTTTTGGTGCTTTTGAAATCTTTTTTTGAAATGGCACATTATTGTTTTGGATTTAAAAACAATGTCTCAGTTACTCTTCTCTTTTTTTTTGTCTTTTTGAGACAGGGTCTCGCTATGCAGTTCAGGCTGGCTTTAAGCTCACTTTGTAGCTCAGGCTGGTCTCAAACTCACAACAATCCTCCTGCCTCAGCCTCCCGAGTGCTGGGATTACAGGCATGCGCCACCACGCCCGGCTCAGTTACTCTTCTCTTATTGCTGGGAGAAAATACCCAACACCCAAAAATAAGGAAGGAAAGGTTTATTTAGCTCGTGGTGAAGGTTTCAGTCCATACTCAGCTCACTCCAAGGCAGAATAGCACATGGCACAGTGCAGGAGCTCACCACAGTGGCAAAGAGCAAAGTACAGAGGGAAGGACTGCAGCTGTCACTTCTAGCTTGGCTCTCTCTCTGTCTTACATTGTAATGCGCATTACCTGTCCCAGAGCAGCTGAAGCACCCACACCCACAGTAATCAATCACAAACTTCAGAGGCCGCCCCATAGCTGCACGAGGCATTAGGGGGACAACTAGATGCAAGCTATAACACTTTGGAAGTCATTGCTCTTTATTCTAAAAGCTTTTTAAAAATTATTGTTGTTTTTATTATTATTATGATTGTCAAAGAATAAATCCTGGAAGGAAGGTGAGGTGCCAAATGCTCCTGAGTGAAAAAATGAACTCCAAAGGGACTTCATTAAAGCATTCATCACAGTACACAGTGGTATCGTTCTGACAGCTATTCAGCTTGGAAACATGTTGAATTTCTGTATTTTTCTTCATGACAGTGCACAATAAAATAATTGATGTATTTCACTTAGATGAAGGGTAGAATTTACTGCAAATTTTTCTTTGGGTTCACTGACATTTGACAAACTTTCTAATCCATCACCTCTAAATATCTTCCTGTGAACTTGAGGTTTCCCTGCATTTGTCTGCTTTGTGCAAGATTCTCAATAGAAAGATACTCTGAGGTGTGTGTATGTTATAAGAATTGGCTCATAAATACAAAGATTGCATAGGGTTTGTATAGTCACAGGGTTTTATAAAATCCACATCTGTGATATCGAGGCATAGAGAAAAGGTTGATTTTTTTTTTCATAAAGAATGAATTATCTTCTAAGTGTTTACATAAATGTTTGAAGATAAAATTATTAGAAAGACAATGTTTTATTTTGTACTCAATGATTTCAAACAATCTTTAAAAACTGTGTCATTTGCAAATCTTGTATTGTGTATGGCAAATGAGAGGAAGAGACCTTTTCCAAAAGGAAATAAATGGACATACTTAATCCTAATTCATAAAACTTTGTAGTCAGCCCTCCAATTTCTTTCTAGTGAGGGTCATTGGTCTTGTCTGATCATGCCTAGTGATTTCAAACTCATTACATTTTAGAGAGACAGACTTCATTTGGAAAATCATTAGATGCTGTTTCTTATCTTGATATGAAATCTGTTTATCTTTAATTTCTGCATCTTCAACCACTGTAAAATAGATGATTAGTTGCTTCACATGAAATAACATGTATTTTCGGCTTCTTTGAATATTTGAAGTTATTGTTCCCTTACAAATGTCTCCCTTTCAAATTCTTTCAAAGTTAAACACATTCTCTTCCTCCAACCATTTCCCACACAACAGTCTTCAGAGTTCTCTTAGAGTGGACCCCCTGAACAAAAAAGAGCGTGGTCCCCAGCAACAAATTCCAGTTCAGTTTCACATGACTGAGGTCCCATCAAACGAAGAGATTCTGAACAGCGCCAGTCCATCTGAATTGACCAGGGACTCCTGAGAAGTGTGCATTTACAGACACTGGATTCCCATTCATAGATGTACTGCTCAGCTTCCTTTCGCTGGCACAAAACACATGACATAAGGAAGGCTTACTTTACCTCAGTTTTAGAGATTTTTTTCGTTAATGGTCGGTTGGTTCCAAGGTATCAGTGCTGCAGTGGTCTAGAGAAAGAAAGCTGCTGACTTGGTGGCAGCTCCAGCGACTCTACAGAGCAGGAGGCGGAGGGGCGGAGCCACACCCGCAGGGACTGATGTGCTCCTATTCTGCGCCACTTCGAACCACTTCAGCTAGGAAGTAGTCAGAGCATCAGTCCACTGGGGAAGTTAGTGCACGTGTGGTCAACTGCCTCTCTAGCTCCCACCTCTGAATATCCCTGAATTGAGGGTCTGGCCCTCAGTACACAGGTCTTTGGGAGACACTTCTTATTTAAAGGGCTGGCCAAATAGCTCAGTGGATTAAAGCCCCTGCAGGAGGCACAGGGCCCCGGGATTGCCATGCTGGGCTAGCCATGCCGGGGTCCACTGAGAGGGTAATTGAGACTGGGCGTAGTGGTGCACACCTGTAATCCCAGCTCTTGGGAAGCTGTAAACAGGCAGATCACTATGAGTCCGATCTAGTAGTGATACCCTGAACACCCTGTAGACCCTTCCTTAAATATATATATATATATATATATATATAATGTATGTATATCAAGGGATAGGGTCTCACCATTGGCATTTTTGAAAAATCTCTGTGTAGATACAGTAGACATCTTCTAATAAAATTACTTGAATTACAGTCAGAAATTTAGAATTGAGGATATATCTAGCTAATAAATACAGTAATACCTTAACCCACAAATGTTTGTATTTACAGGCAATTCAGTTGGTGAAAAAAAGCATTTGAAAAGTTTTGCTACTGTTCACAAACTCTGCATCAGTCGACAAACAGAACTATGTCCATCTTCTCTGCAAAAACACAAATGAAGCCATCATCTCCAAAATCATTACATTATGTTTATACACTGAGGTCCCACTGTACATGACCAAATAAACTTTGGTCCATATCAATCTTTAAACAATTTTGAATCCCAAATCTCTCCTCCAAAATATTTGTTATTTCCCTAATAAATACTGGGAAAGCCTATTTGAACATATCAAGCAGAGGATAAAGGTGAACTCATTTAAATATAAAACTTGTCCATAAGATCTGAGGCTGAGAACCACTAAGTGACATGACTAAGGTAATGCTTGGAGACCAAAGAGGCCAAGGAATTCCACTCAGATTCCTGGGTCTGTGGGCCATTGTCGCTCCCAATTTTGCTGCTGTACCTGGCCCTCAGAAAGCAAGGGCCAGAAAGGGAAATCAGTTGTGGAAGTGAAGCTTTCACAGGCCCCTGAGGAGTGCTGGTATGGCTGAAAGCTGAGTGGACAACCTTGGGTGTCAGATCTCTTGGCCTGGGGCTGGGAAGACCCTGTCCCATCCGTCTTTCCCACGGCTGCACTTGGTCTGCCTCCTTGACCACTGTGCATGTAGGAGGTAAATGTAGGAGCAGAGGAGAGCTCCGCTCAGAGGTCAAGTGGCCTTACTACTGGGTGGTGAGTACAAAAGAAGCTTGTAAGATTTGGAGCAAGTATCCACCCAGAATCTTTCTTGTTCATCCATGTGTATCTCAGCAAAGTAGTAGGCCTTTCTCTAAATGCCTGTGAGAGGAAAAAAGGGCTAGTACTTATAACTGACTGAACAAACTGGCCACTTCTGACACACTGATTGCTCTATTTTAGTTTCCATTTCCAGTGCACTTATAGATCCAGGGATTTGACTACTTGGTACCCAGCAGTCAGCCTTGTCATTCATTCCCCTCACCCCAGGACATTCCACATGGAATGCATCTCAGGTCAGCTGCCCAACTCTGGACCGGCCGGCATATTATCTCTATGTTAGAAGAAATAATGGCCTACTGTTAGTGTTATCACTCATGTCTAGTTGTTCCCTCAAAGCCTCCTGCAGTCAAGGAGTGGACTTCTAGAGTTTGTGATTAACTCATGATCTACTGGGATTATGGGTGTGAGTGCTTCTGGGATTATGGGTGTGAGTACTGCACTTAGCCTGGGGCAGATAGCCTGAATGCACTTTAAGGGAGGCAGCCTTGTCCTCTGTAGGCATTGTTGCTGCTACTCCATTTTCTCTCTGCTCTTTGCTGCTACCAGGAAAGATTGCTCTCTTCCACATGCCAGTCTGCTAGCTGAGTATGGACTGAAACTTTCAGTAACTGTGAGCTAAATAAACCTTTCTTTCCCTCATTTTGGTTGTTGTGTATTTGTCCTAGCCCCAAAGGAAAGTAACCTAGACAGAATTTGGTACCAAAGAAGTGAGGTCATTGCTGTGGCTAAAGCTGACCATGTGGATTACAAGCTTTTGGGAATGGATTATGGAAAGAGACAGGAAACATTTGGAGATGTCACCTACAAGAGAAGCACTGGAACAACCTTGGCTGTTCTGTAGGGTAGATTCTGGCCAGAGGGCAGACCAGAAGACTGATAGAAAACTTGCCTGTAAAGACCAGACTGGGGAGGTTTCTGCTGGGAAGAAGGACTGCATTGGTTGTTGGCCTCAAGATGATTTGTATATGGCTTGGCAGAAAGTGTGTATGCATTTTGCTTATGTTGAGAGCCTTTGCCTGACACTGAGATTAAGCATGGTGGACTGATTAATCTTTCAAAAGTAATTTCAAAGCAGCTAAATATTGAGGCAGTAGCATGGCACTTATCGGGGGCTTTTAACCAGATTTATGTTGAGAATCAAGAGCAAAGAGCCCAGTAGGATGAATTAAAATGTTCTAAGTTTGGCCAGAAAAGAAGCTCCAATAAAGCAGTAGAATGCAGAGATCGAGCTAAGAATGTCTATTCTGGAAAGGCAGCAGAGAATGGAAAGAATGGCCTGACGGCATCACAGGAGATGGCAGGTCTCCACCCTTTGCAGCCTCAGAATTGCGAAGGTCAGGAACTTTGCCTTAGTGAGAAAGCCCCAGAACCCCTGGTTCTAGAATTGCACTTGCAGGGAGAATTTATTCCTCAGAATCAGGGAGCAAAGCTGGCCTAAGAGAGAAGCCATGGGAGCTACCACCATGAGTACCATAGGGGCTGAGCCACATGGAGTCCATAGTTCGCCAGATTTCTTTGGATGTTCCACCTGGAACTATAGAAAGTAATGTTTACCTTGCTGGATATTAGATTTGGCTTTGGTCCTGGTGCTTATTAGCTGGCTGTGTGTCAGTTTTGGAATGATAATGTTTATCATGTGCCATTGAAAGTTGGAGGTGTTTAACTTTTCATTTGTACAGGAGATCACAGCTAAGAGTTTGCCTTAGAACTTGGAGGAGATTTGGGACTTGGACTTTTCAGCAATGCTGAAAGTATTAGGACTTTGGCAACGCTTAGAGATGGATTAAACAATGTCTTTTGCACAAAGAGATGTGCATGAGACCTTGAGGGTCCAGGGGAAGAGTGTGTCTAATTGTTCCCTCAAAGCCTCATGCAGTCATCGGGTGGATTTCTAGAGTATGTGATTAACTTACGATCCACTGGGATTATGGGTGTGAGTGCTACTGGAATTATGGGTGTCATTGCTGCTGGGATTATGTACAGCACCTAGCCTGGGGCAGACAGCCTGACTGCAGCATAAGGGAGACAGACTTGCTCTTTGTAGCCATTGTTGCCTCAGCTTCTCCTTTTGCTCTCTGCTCTTTGCCCCCACCATGAAAGTTGTTTTCTTCCATGTGCCACTCTGCCTTGGAGCCAGCTGAGTATGGACTGAAACCTCCAATAACTGTGAGCTAAATGAACCTTTCCTTCCTTCATTTTGGGTGTCAGGTATTTGTCCCAGCAACAAGAGAAAAGCAACCGAGACAGTTATATAGCAATAGGTGGCAGGGCTGGAACTTGAACTCAGGCAGTTGTTACTAACCAGCACACTATTGTTCTCGTTGTGGGGCCATCTGGGTTATCTCAAGGTAATTTGAAGCAGATAAAATTTCTGATGACAAATTAGTGACTCACTTTTGCTTTGTTTGTACACTAGCTCTGTTCTTCTGTTGTAGGCAGTGGAGTTAGATAGAAATATTCTAGGCAGTCAGACAGGACCAGGCCCTCAAGGAGACAAGATGGCAGACAAGATGACTTTGCAACTTGGAAGATAGACACTCCCTATGGGCCACACCTCAAGATTAAGACAAAGGAGGAAACACAGCTGCATACTCCCCTAAGGGATGGGCATCAGGGATTGATATTCTAGATAGGTATCAATCACTTTGAAAGAGCCTAAATGAGTCACTAGCCCAACCCCTAACAAGAAGAGACCCTGTCCCATATTCATGCCCGAATGCTATGTGACTTGCTTCCCTATTTGTTCCTGTACTTAATTTTACCTGAGCAATGGCTCTTGTAATCTCATAGGTTAACCATGGTTTTGTCTCACCTCTTATCCACCTAAGTGAGTTCCCATGTCTTGACCCCCTTAGACCCGCCTCATCACATGGTTTTCCTCTATAAAAGTCCCTGGAAGAGACAGCTTCCTGGGGAACTACCCTCTCAGGCCCCCCTCCTCTCCCTCTCTCGGACAGGAGCTTTCTTTCCCTCAATAAATCTATTCTGCTCATTGTTAGGTCCGAGAAGCCCACCGCTTGAAGAAAGACTCCAAGAGACGTCCTCCCATGCAAAAGCAAGGGGATTTTATTTTGGAAGCTGTGCTGGCACAGGGTCACCAGGGAACTGGGCCATGGCAACCCAGAAGCTGGGATTGCTCGGTGTTATATAGTATTTTTGGTGGGCTAAGCAGCAAGCAGAGTTATAGAAGCCAATTGCGTGTGTTAGCTGGGCTGACATTTGAAAGGATAGGACAGTTTATATTGTCCTTTACAATAATTGGATGGTGCAGGAATCGGGGAGGGTAATTCTCCGAAGGGTCCTGGCATTCTAGGAACTGATCGTCTCGGTTGGGTTATCTCAAGGACATCTACAAGCTGTGGGGCACGTAGGGACATTATGCGCAGGAGGGTAGGGCAGTAACCATAGTAACTTTAACAATCTTTTGTTGACCTTTTAACATGGTCTGTCTGACTCATGGAGTCTGTTTGACTCGGACCTCACACTCATAACGTCTGTTTGTTCCTAAAATTCATTCTTTGGTTTTAGAGAACATGAACTCATACAGGTCAGGTCCAGAGATTGTTTTTCCCTATGTCATTTGGAGGTTCCCTGTATCATTTGAAGGTCACCCACCCAGATTAGTTTTTCTTCCTATATCACTTCCAAATAACAGGAATATTACTATGAAGCCATCTATCCCATTGTCTTCTATTCAGCTTTTTGTTCCATTAGTAGCTCATACTTTAATATAGTACTCTTGATTTTGATTGCTATGGATTTTTTGAAAAGTACAATAGAAACAGAACTTTGTTTCATCACCAAGAGCCAGTTACCTAATAACTGGCTCAGCATGTGTCCGTTTCTCCACCACTTTTGTGAAAAACAAAGATATTTGATTAAGCTCTAAAGGCTCAAATGTATCTTTGCTGCATGATGAATGTGCTTGTGCTGTGATTTTTACTTCTCTTTATTGCTCTTGCTTGAACATTTTCATCCCTTTGATACAGGGAAGCCTCCAAATGACACAGGGAGAAAAACTGATCTCCCAACCTACAAGGCACCTGGGATGAGTTCGTGTTTTCTAAAACTGAAGACTGAATTTTAGGAGCAAACGGAGGTTATGAGCAGAATATATTTATTGAGGGAAAGAAAGCTCTTGTCCAAGAGAGAGGCAGGAGTGGGGCCCCCAAGCAGGTAGTCCCCAGGAAGTTATCTTCCAGGGACTTTTACAGAGGAAAGCCACGTGGTGAGGCGGGTCTAAGGTGGAAGAAAAGATATGGGAACTTGCTTAGTTGGGCATGAGGTGGAACAAAACTATGGTTAACCAAGGAGATTACAAGCATCATTGCTCAGGTAAAAGTTGATTAAATCCAGTACCAAATGGGGAAGCAGGCATGAATAGGGACAAGGTCTTTTCTTATTGGGGGTTGGGCTAGTGACTCATTTGGGTTCTTTCAGGGTGATTGATACCTATTTAGAATATCAACCCCTGATGCCCCTCCCTAGGGAAGTATGTAGCTGTGTTTGTTTCCTCTTTTGTCTCGGTCTTGAGGTGTGGTCCATAGGAGAGTGGCGGTCTCTTCCCAGTTGTGAAGTCACCTTGTCTTCCATCTTGTCTCCTTGAGGGTCTGGTCCTTTCTGACTGCCTAGAATATTTCTGTCTAATTCAGCTGCCTGCAGCACCTTTGCTAGAGAGACAGAGCTAGTGAAAAAAGAATAGGAGACTATACTACATATCAGCATATAGCTTCAGTATTCTCTCTCGTTTATTCTATTTTTTTAGAGGTAGGTATTGCGGTTTGAATCCAGGGCCTCCTGCATTCTAAACAAATGCTCTACCACTCAGTTGTGCCTTCAGCTTCTCATTTATGTTTCGAAACAGTCCTGTGCCCTATGAGGTAGTACTTACTTCAACCCCAATTTAAAAATTACAACAGGGCTGGATTGTTGGGCTGGTATTCTAGCACTGGGAGAGAGGTGGACGATTTCAAATTTGAGACCAGTTTAGACAATTTGGTGAGATCCACTTTTCAAAACAACAAAGGCCTGGGGATATAGCTCAGAGGCATGAAGGCCTCACTGGCTAAGTGAAAGGTCTTGAGTTCAATCACCATACTCAAAACAACAACAAACAAATAAGCAATACAGGGCTGGAATGTAGCTAGGTGTGAGGCCCTTGGTTCATTCTCCAGTGCCACAAGAAGAAAGAAGGCAGGGTCATGGTTTGTTAGGAACTTGCAAAAGCCACATAGCTTGTAAATGCATGAATGGAACTTGATCTGAAGGCTCTGAGAAGAGGCACTTTTGGCTTTCTGGAGACAAGTTTATTGAAGGGTGGCTAAAGGTGGCTGTTCTGTGTTGCTTGCAAAACAGTTTCTGAAGTTGGCAATGTTTGTTTATTTTTAATGTATTTTTATCCTTCCTTCTGTTGGTTATTTTTTAGGAGCTGTGAACTTCCCTTTAAGTCACCGTTCGGTGGTATTTAGTTAGTTGTGTTCTTGGCTGGAAGAGACAGAGCAGACTCAACGAGAGGCAGGCAATGTTGGTAGGAGATCTGCACAGTGGCTGCCATACTGGGCTGTACCAGCCTGGCCAGAGCCCAGTCTCTCATGGAACACAAAGAAATAGGATGTTTCTGCTATTTTGTGGAATGCAATTTTTAAAAAATTGCCATTTGGTAGCTTTTCCCCAAAACTCAGCCTTAGGTTTTCTTGTTTTGAAAGACTAATGGATTGAAAGGAAATCATGCTTTGAAGGTGTTCAGCTTTTTGAATGTATGATCTCCTTTCTCCTTCTGATACAGGGAGAAAAACTGATCTCACGCAGGTGACCTCCAAATGATATAGGGAACCTCCAAATGACATAGGGAAAAACTATCTCTGGACCTGACCTGTACAAGTTGTGTTCTCTAAAACCGAAGAATGAATGTTAGGAACAAACAGAGATTATGAGCAGAATAGATTTTATTGAGAGAAAGAAATCTCCTGTCCTACAGAGGGACGGGTGGGGGGCCCTGAGTAGGTAGTTCCCCGGGAAGCTGTCTCTTCAAGGGACTTTTATAGCAGAAAACCATGTGGTGTGGCGGATCTAAGGTGAAGACATGGGAACTCACTTAGGTGGACAAGAGGTGGGACAAAACTATGGTTAATGTTATACCCTGACAATGATGACTCCATCTTGCCTCCATGACTCACCTTCACCTAGTTCCAGGAAGTACTAAAAAGGACAAAAACAAGTTTTACCCAAGGCTACTGATCCAAGAATTGGCTAACTACAATGCCTTTGTTGAGTTAACATACCATGACTTTACATCCTGCTCTGCCCTCACATTGTCCAAATTAGGAAACTTTTTGCATAGCTTCCCCCAGGTGTGCTCCAGCCAACCCTGTTAAAGGTCATAACCACAATGACCTTTACTATTGGCTTCTGTAATTGGCTTGCTTAAGGAGTAATCTTGTGGCTTTTGGGCTACAAATTTTTGAACTTGTCCCGTTGTCATTTGATTTTTGAGTTACAACAGTTAACCAATGAGATTACAAGCACCATTGCTCAGGTAAAACTGATTAAATTCTAGAACAAATAAGGGAGCGAGTCACATAGCAAGTGGATATGAATATGGGACAGGGTCTCTTCATGTTGGGGGTTGGGCTAGTGACTCATTTAGGCTCTTTCAAAGTGATTGATACCTATCTGGAATATCAATCCCTGATGCCCAACCCTAGGGAAGTATGCAGCTGTGTTTCCTCCTTTGTCTTGGTCTTGAGGTGTGGCCCATAGGGAGTGTCTGTATCTTCCAAGTTGCAAAGTCATCTTGTCTGCCATCTTGCCTCCTTGAGGGCCTGGCCCTGTCCGACTGGCTAGAAAATTTCTAACTCTGCTGCCTACATCTCTTGCTTCTCTCAGTCTGTCTGCATTTTGAAGCCCAGTGGACACCTTCGTGACCTGTATCTCAGGATACAGCAGTGGCAGCTGCTGAGGGAACAAACAAGATGCTGCCCATGTGGCAGCAGCCAGCGTGGTCTCTGGTCAGACTGAAATTGCTTTCCGGCCTCATTATCTGATAGTTAAAATACGAGCTAAACTTATACTGTCTGTGCTAGAATAAAGAAAATTTAGAAGAATTCCCAAATTGTGGAAAACCTTCTTCTTTATTAGAGTTTTATTCATTGTCTCAACTTTCAACTCTTACACATATTTTCATCTGAATATCAGGATTTAAAAGTAAGGGTTCCCAGCATGGTGAGACCTTCAGGCGTGTGTACTTTATTGTCCCTGTGGAATTTGGCTTTAGCTTAGTGACAATGTAAAGCATTCCTAGATAAGTTTTCCTACAAAGATAATTATCTAATCTGTAGATTCCAAGCTTCTCTGTCCCTTTAATTGGGGTTGTGTTCAAACCAGAGACATTCCTGTTAATCAGCCCAGGGTTCCACCCAATAGTCTGGAGTTCAAAATTTCCTACTGAGTCTACCATCACCTCTGTGCTCCCAGTCTTTTTGCTTGGTCTGTTGCCCTACTTAGGAACCCTAAGAGACTGTAAGAATCCCCTGTGGATCTTACTAAAATGCAGATTCTGATTGTGCAGATCTAACTTCATCCGATGTCAGGATACAAAACCCTTTAACTATAGTCATGACTTCCCAGAATGCAGGAGTCTTTAAATCTATGCAACACCTGCCTGCAGTTGAGGTGCTCTCATTTGCTCTGTGTCCCCTCTTTTGTTCACTGCACCCCAGCATTCAATGAAGACCTACCTCCTATTCCAGTGTCATTCATTTTCTCATCACAAACTGCCTACACATCAGCCTATAATTATCCTCTTTGTTTCTGGAGATTGTTTCAGGTGTACTACCCACTCACTGTATAACAGGACCATAAACTCCTTGAAGTAGGAACTACATTCTGACTTTTAATAATTGTGAAGATAAATGGTTAGTAAACATACACAGGCCAGGAAATTCTGGCTGTACCATTTTGACTGCCACATGGTAACAAAGAATTGCTAACTTTTTTGTTCAGGGATATACCCTGAAATAAACACCCTGTCACCATTAAAATTTCCATCAGCATTCTTTCTCTTGATTTTTTTTTTCCCCAGTCTTTGTGCAGGGATCATTTTCTGTAGAATTTCTGAAACACCATTTGCTTCACTCCGTCAGGGTCGGTTCTAGCCAGTTGTTGCTTAGCAATAATAATGACACATGGAGAATCACCCGATGGGCTTTGAACACACCGAGCAGAGATGAGCCCAGGGCAGCTGGGTGGTTAATTGTGGCCTCCGGGCATCACCAGGAGGCCGGAGCCCAAGGGGGAAGAAAAATGCTCACACGGCTGCAGAATGTATTTTAAATTGCACTTGTTGCACAAATTCAACCTTTAAAAATGAAGTGAAAATAAGATCCTTAATCCATGGACTGTTTTCATGTCCTTCCAACAAGACATAAGCATTGATAGACTTGCCCTAAAATAACAGTCTCCCCGAAGCCCAAGAGGTTATGGATGGTGTGTTTGGTGTCTGCATTCCGGAACTCTGCGGATGATGGATGGTGATGGCCATGGCCCTGGTAGAAGAATGGTCACCTGAGGAATGGCCACTTGTAAAATGTCATTTTAAAACAGAGCTCTCTGTGAGTGATTGGCATTTACGTTTGTTGCCCCTTTTTATATAACTCAGAATGAGCTGATTATGTTCCTACGCCTGGGGCTTTTCATGTCAAATTTAAGTGGACAGTGGATCACAAGCGCCAAGTTATAAAATGCTGAAAATAAGGCTTTCTACAGAAACCTTGCCACCGTACGCTAGCAGCAGTAGAGGTGGACTTGTGCGGCAGATGACCTAGCTCTACTCTTCCTCTTCAAGCCCCAAGCTTTGTGGTTGGGCTGCAATTAGCCACCTTCTGATAGGATATGCACAGAATGCTGTCATTGCTGATGGCTCTTTCTATGGTCATTTTGACAGTATTGTTACTACCTCATAGAACACCAGGCCCTCAGATGTTCTTGACCTCGGTTAAGTCCAGGAATCAGAAAGATGATGTAAATACAGAAGTACAAAGGTAAGGAAGAGACTGGGGATGGCAGGAGGTATTCCAGTAGCCACTACTCCCAGATCGAACATACTGGCTTTGGAGGAGTCAGTACTTCACTGAGATCAGAAATTTCTCAGGAATAAACTCAAAGGATTTGTTCCTTCATACACAGGGCTCCTAAGCTTTGATGACGAGATATGAATTTGCAGTTTGTTTCCAGCTGCGGCTCCTCTAGGCCACATGGCGGCATTTGTCACTGCTGCTGTGCTTAGACCTGCTACTGTCGTGGCTGAAGCCTTATTCTGAAACACCACGGCCCTGGCATGCGAGAATATCGGTGCTGTGCCAAAGCAGAGCGGGAGATTCCTGAGAGGACACAAGGGGAAAGAAGGGAAATGTTGAAGAGAACTTTTGCTTGAAACATTTCCTTTTTTAGACCATACACCGTTCTCGCCATACCCACTCCATCCAGCCTCTCCTTTTAAAGATCCCCTCTAAGCCGGGCATGGTGACGCATGCCTGTAATCCCAGCACTCGGGAGGCTGAGGCAGGAGGATTGTTGTGAGTTCGAGACCAGCCTGAGCTACAAAATGAGCTTAAAGCCAGCCTGAACTGCATAGCGAGACCCTGTCTCAAAAAGACAAAAAAAAAAAAAAAAAAAAAAAAAAAAAAAAAAAAAAAAAAAAAAAAAAAGATCCCCTCTGCTGTTCTTCCCTTGCTTACCAGGCTCACACTCTTTCCTGTCTGTTGGTAAAGTCTGAGTTGTCAGCCTGCTGTCCTTACTTTTTTTTTTTGTCTTTTTGAGACAGGGTTTTACTATGCAGTTCAGGCTGGTCTTAAGCTCATTTTGTAGCTCACGCTGGTCTCAAACTCACAACAATCCTCCTGCCTCAGCCTCCCGAGTGCTGGGATTACAGGCCTGCGCCACCACGCCTGACTGTCCTGACCATTATGCTGCTTCTTCACGGTTCCACAGCAGTGGCCTCTGTCTTTTCCACTTTTATATAATACTCAGGCTCAAACTCTTTGTCCTTTTTTTTCTCCAGGGAGAAATCACTTGTGCCTCCGTTTCCCTGTAGACCAAAGATTAACCTACCCTGCCTTTTGTTTATCTTGACAGCAGCGCCTGCCCCAGACCCAGATCTGAAGTTATCAGGCAATAATATGCCGGAGGTGAATCCTGACCGTCCTGTGGCCTCCTCGCCAGGCCTTTCCTGTCCCACAACTGAGCTCTCAGCCCTGGGACTTCTTCCTGGTGGCCCTGAATCACCGTGTTCTTCACATATATGAAGTCTGCCTGGATGAAGGTGCCGTGGCACCCCGTTCACCCTCCTGAGCTTGTTTGCATCTCATCACCAGGACTGGCCCAAACCGGCCAAAGCTGGAAATCGGACTTGGCCTTGCTCAATCCTCCTCCAAGGTGGTTGCATTCTGATCCCAGATAAGTGCCTATTCAGAGTGCGTAATTCTTCCTAGCCTTTGAAATGTGACTTTTCTAACATATTGAGATAGCATATGTTTTTGCAGTTTTGAACAGAAGTAAAAGTTGCTTGTCTTTAACAGTTTTAAATTTCAGTGGCCCGCAGATAGGTACACGCCTTCATATCATTCTGTATGTCTATGCCTTCCTGCAGGTTTTCCAAAAGAATTCCGAAGGTGAGAAGTCATTAGCATCTTTGTAACATTCAGAGTCTTCAGTGATAAGGGAGTTGTGTAAAATCTGGGAAAATATGCAATGTGTTGCTATTAATTCTGGGAAATTTGAGAGCAGAAATAATTATTAGGTATACTTCAGATTTAAATAAAGGTGAGAGAATCAACAGATCATTAACATAAATCCCCATACATTTGATATCTGTTTGTTTATTTATTTTTATTTATGTATTTTTTTTTTTGGTGGAACTGGGTATTGAACTCAGGCCCTTGCGCTTGCCAGGGAAGCATTTATTCCACTGAGCTGTCTCTCTGGCCCCGTTGATGTCTGTTTTTAAATGGCACATATCTAAATGCATTATCTGTGATTCATGTTTTGCACACCTGAGATTATTTCCATTTGTTTGTATTTTTAGAAATTTTATTTTCTTTCTTTCTTTTTGTTTTTTCCTGTCTTTTTGAGACAGGGTTTCACTATGCAGTTCAGGCTGGCCTTAAGCTCACTTTGTAGACCACTCTGTGATCTTGAACTCACAACAATCCTCCTGCTTCAGTCTCCAAGTGCTGGGATTACAGGCATGTGCCATGACACCCGGCTCAAATCACTTTTTTTTTTTTTTTTTGGTACCAAAAATTGAACTCAGGACCTTGCGCTTGCCAGGCAAGTGAGAAATTTAATACAGTGGCCAGGGTTTGATCCCCGGCTTGCTGTGCCGGCCCCACCCCCAGCGCACGCTGAGATGGCAAGATGGCAACTGAGACAGGGAGTGGTGGCCTGAGCCTGTAACCACAGTGCTTGGGATGCTAAAAACAGAAGGGTTACTAGGAGTCTGATCTATGCAGTGAGACCCTGTAGAAACTGTAGACCCTGTACTAAATTCATAAAGCAATTAATAAAGATACTTAAGATTTAGTTAAAATGAGAAGACAAAAGATTTTATCATCTTTGATAGACTGCAATCGCATCATCAATAAGAATTATTATCAATTTTGTCTTTTTATTTTTATTTTCTCATCACTTCATATACGCACAGCTTTCTTATTTAATGCACCATTTTTAAAAACTAAAATTGTTTTTCTTCACAGAATTTTCTTCTACCGGTTCTTTTTATTTATTTATTTTATTGAAGAACAAATAGCAATGAGACAGTTTCAAGTCAGATTAGCAGAACAGATTCAATAATTAATACATTGTATATTGTTTTTGTAGTTTTTTTTGTTGTACAAGGTGCATACATGATATTCTATTTAAAAACACTATTAGAGCAGATGCCTCTAATCAATGAATTAAGAGAATGGAGCTGTATACCTATCTCTTTTTTAAGAAACTGAATTATAGTAGTTTCAACAATTAAAATTTTTACATTGTTATCTTCCTAGTGGTTATCCATAGTGCAATAAACAGACAGGATATCCTGTCCAAACACTATTAGTTCAAATCTTGTTTCTCATAGAATAACTCAAAAGTACTGCATATTTATCATAACTGTACTGTTTATACAAACACAGAATGGTCCTTCCTTGAACGTGCCCGATCTCATTTGCCAACTCTTTTAATTGACCAAAATCTATGAAAATTCTTTTTCTTTCTGTTTAAAAAAATGCTACCTTAAGTCCTCTAGTTTATATCCTTGAGATCTTATTTTTTTTAAATAAAAATAGGTGGAAGTAGATGATAGGCACAAAAAAATGTGAAGTTTTATTAAGCTTTTAAATATTACCTAAATCCCTCCCACCTCAAAGTTATCTTCCTTCCAGCAGCAAATAGTACTACTCTTTAGAATATACCTTAAAAAATGTTTGTCAAGCTGACAGCCACAATGTACTGGGCATTGTTTCATATTGCTTATTTATTCATTCATGTAGCAGCTCATTTACCAAGTGCCTCCTTATGCTGTATTGCAAATTACCTGCCCCAGGGCAGGTGCAGCACCCAGACTCACAGTAATCAATCACAAACTCTAGAAGCCACCCCAAGACTACATGAGGCTTAGGGGAGACACCTAGACACAAACCATAACATGTATTTTTGGAGAGAGGACTTTCTACTCTTTTCATGGTGGTGGGCAAGCCTTCTAGTCCTGCCAGAAGGGTGTGTGCGGGTATACTGGGGCAGAAGCGGCTGCTGCCCTCTGCTGGCGGCTATGCCATCTACATCCCAGGAGGACGGGCTGGGCAGTTGGGAAGGCTCCAGGCCGCACCCAAGGCTTGGGTCACCTCCTGCAGGCTGGCATCATCACTGTGTTTGCAGATGGAATGTGAGAGTCTCTTTTTCCTCATTCTCTGGGTATTTTATTGTTTTGATTGGTCAGTGAATTGAAAATAAATCTTTAGAGTCTCCTGTTTGTATGAATCAGATTTAAGAAGCTACTATGTCTATGTTTCATTAGATCTTCCTAAAATTATTGATCTTTAGTGGTCACTTTGGCGGCATATATACTCAAAATTCATTGAATTCTGGAATAACTTCATCTAATGACCATAAACTTAAAAAACACACTGTTGAACTTGATGCTTACTTTTAAATTCTTAGTGCTTTGTTTTCTACTTCTAAAGTGAGTTTGATATTTGTTGTAATTTTTTTTTGCTTGTTAATTTGATTTTCCTCTTCCTCTTTTTTCTGTACATTAAATTTACAGCTTTTTTTGCAAAACTTCTTGAATTTCATGGTAATTTATGATTGTTTAACTTTTTCTTATTATATCTACATCCAGTGCTTTTATCTTTGAGAGCTAACATTAAAAATGCTAAATTGTCCATAATTAAAAGTTTTCATTTCCTTTGTGGCTTAAAAATATTCACATTAATTATTCTGAGGAATTTTTAAAATCTTAATTTTTAATTTATTTGCTGTTTTTATCATGGGATTTAGCTTACACTACACTACCAGGGATTTATTTTTCTCTGTCTTTTCTAATAATGACAAAAATTAATAGAAAGAATTCTTGATTTCAATGTAACAAGTTATCACACATACCAATTCCTACATGTGATTATGAAATTTATAATTAATAAATTTATAATTAATAAATTTCTTCTATAGCTTTAAAGCTAAGAAAAGAATTTAAAATTCTGATACCTAAAGAAGTAATTAAATGTGGCAGGACCGAGAAGTGAAAAATTATATTTTTGTAAAGTGCCTCTCAGAAGAGATTTAAATGTAAACAACATTCAGATTTATAAATGACTGAGCATAAGGTATAAAATCACAAAAGCAATAGTAGTATTTTTGTCTCACTGAGATAGTAAGATTTTTCTGTGTATGTTCTTCTTGTCAGCTCTCGAAAATTTTCTTCTATCATATCTGTTACTATTTTTCTTTTACTAGTCCTCTCAGCTTCAGGAACTCTATTTATACACTTAACTTTCCCCTTTGTGTCTGTGAACTTCTTATCCATTGTTTACTTTCTAAAGTTGGAAAATCTACTGCATTTTTGTTATTGAAATTTTTATGTAATCTTTTCCTCTGCTTACTATAAAATAAATTTTAATATTTCTCTTTAAGTTGTTACTTTCTTTTTTGTATTTTCTCCCATAATTTTTCTCCATTACCATTGTCACATTACTACGAATGTGTCAGTTTCCTGAAATATTCTTCTATTGACATTTTTAAACACACAGCCTGGTTGGATTAACCTAGTATTATTATTATGGCCTCCTAAACTTATTAAACATAGAATTAAAGGGCGTGGTGATCACCATAAATTTTGTTTCAGTCCTAAATACATATGCAAAAAACATATACAACTGAGGTCCAGATTCTTCTGTCTGCTCCCTCCCACCCCAAAGCGCCTCCTACAGAAACTTTTGTTCTAACCAGTCTTAGATGACCAACACATCAATTTCTTCCCCAAAACTTACTTTACTTCTCGGACTTCTCTGAATGCTCCTGAGGAATATGCTGTCCCGTCATACACCTGTGCGATTCTGTCTCTGCCTCCTGATTGTACTCGCTCGTGCATGCTGGCCAGACCTGTTCATTCAAGACATTTGCTGTTAAAGTTACATGACTTAATTCAGTATTATAGAAGTGGTGAAATATATTTGGAAACCAAGAAAATATTTCCTTTGAAATCCATACTTGGAAAGATAATTAAGGACATTAAATTATCAGTATTGTTTAAGGAACTGAAACCTTAGATTACAGATACTTCATTGCATGACAGGTACTAAGGCCTTGGTCTCATAGCCTGACATTTATGAAACACACTGTTACATGTTTATGTTGAGATACTTAAAATATACAGTTCACTTCCCTTATAACCTGCCTTGGACAATGGATAAGGTTTTATTAAATTCATGAGCTTCAACTAATAATAAATATGGTTTCTCATTTATTATTTTTAAAATTTTTTAACCTTTCTTCATGTAGTATTTCATTTGGGTGGGTATACTTTGAAGACTATGAAGCATTCACCACAATTATACCCCTCTACCTCTGTCCTTTTTGAGAGTTGCTAGATTTTAATAAATACTACTTGATGTGTTTATAAAAGAAAGTTTATGTTCAAAATGATGATTTGTGTATATGTACACTATACCCACCACACAAACACATACCCACACACCCTCACACAGACTTCTTATAAGTGTTATTTTTCTCAGTCATGTTTTGGTGAGAGAAATGAAAGATATGACCCAGATTCCTTGTGGAGAGAAATTTTGGAGTTAAACTTATTGTGATATTCAAAATAAATGAGCTCAACCTATCTGCAGTGCTGTGGGAGTTCTGCTTTCATGCTGTAAACTCATTTGTCAAAATAATAGACGCTATGTCTACGCAAGTGACCTGCATGGCTTCTCATTAACTTGGTTTGATTAGACAGTGAAACTATTTAGTTCAGACTGTGGAAGATTCTCAGCAAAACCAGGGACTAAATGGTGGAGAAGCCAAAACTGGGAGCTAAGAATATAACTTCACATTCAATTAATTTCAAATGCACAAAGCCACCGAAGAAACCAGCATTATCTCTACGTATCTTTGTGCTAGAATAACAAGCACTTATCTCTCTTTATAGGTAAATTGCTAGAGCATTGGAGGGTGCAATCCATTTAATGACACCATGTGAAAAGTTGCTCACAAGAGCTGATCATATCTGTTGGTTTTCCTGGTTATTTTAGGAACTAACTTAATAAGTATTTATTGTTATAGAACAATAGGAATGAAAATCAGTCCTGTATGTATGCCTTCAAATACTTATCTGTTGTAATTATTGGAGCCAATTTGAATTACATTTTCTGAGGCAAATGACTATTGAATTCATTGGAGAGGATACTCACATCTTCTACTCTTTAAAATGATGACAATGGGCCTGTTTTTAATTGGCCTCTATTGGTTGCCATAGTTGCCTAGGATACAGTGGCTCCCAGTTTCCATGGGCACACCACTAACCCGGCTGGACAGCTCTCTGTTGTGAGGCATAGGGAAATCTGGGAGTAGAATCTGCCTAGAACTGCATTTCTGAAAGTTTCAAGATGAAAATGTTAGAAATAAAAGGAAAGACCCCCCCCCTCGCCGAAGTAATGAATAGGTTATAGCCTCTAGAAGGGGAGCTGAGGGGAGGGGAAGGGAGGGAAGGGAAGGGGAGAAAAAGGAAGTAAGGAAGGACTCATAGGAGAGTGAGAAGTGAAGGAGCAAAGATGCCACATATTTGATTAAATTTGGATTACATGAGTCAAACAGAATTTTAAAGAAATGGTCTACCTAGAGGAGCTGTAATAGTAAAATGGATTTTTTTTCCTTTTGTTTCCTATTGAGTAATTTTGAGTGCCCTGTTCCCTGTTCTGGCAGTGGGATTGAATGCAGGGCTTTATACTGAGCCATGTCCTGTCCACTTTTTATTTTTACTTTGAAACAGGGTCTCAGTAGATGGCTCAGGGTGCATTCATCCTCTCGGTCCTGCCTCAGAGCTGGGACTTCAGGGGCACTGCCACTCCTGGAGAAAGCTCTGGGTCTTTTCTGTCTTCTGTTTTTGGTGTGTTTCAGTTAATAAACTTTTACCTGAAGAACTGATAATCTGAAGAATTGTTTCCTTTAATATTAATTCAATCCATTTTCTGTAGATTTCTATGCTAACATTTGCTTCATGTGAGAATCTCTGCCACCTCTTTATTCCCTTCATTCGTAGTTTGCAAGTCTTCCCTTTGAGGTTGTTTCCAGTGCTCAGCAACCTACTTTCTCCATAGTCTTTATCTCAGTTTTTAAAGCAAGTATTTCCTTGACATATGCTTGTTTCCTAATTTGGAATTGTGTGCTTTTTATCCTCTTAGCTTTGCTTTCTGGTATGAGTGACTTAGATAATTCACAAACTGTATCGATGTTTTACTGGGTCTAGCAATTCAATGTGCATATTGCTTGTTATGATTTCAGTTCAAGAAATACCTAGATTATTCATTATAGTAATGTCTAGCTCATGTATTATTATTTACACTGCCTGACTATCACAGGAAGGGGACATAGCTGCTTCCAACCCATCATAGTTTCATGCATGAGGGCCCTGGAACAAAGACAGATGAATCATGAAGAGAACTCAAGTTTAAATTCTAGGAGCTGTTAGAACCTTCATGAGGAATCGAAGACCTGAAGACATAGGTTAGCATGAATATTTTTTTCTGATAGATTTGGTGAAGTGGGTAGTCTGGATGTGTGATTGGATAAAAAAAGTACAACTTGATGGGAATAAGCTGGGCAGAGAGAAAGGCTCTTTGCTCATATTCCTCTCTGTCCTTTTGTCACCAGGTGTAAGGACATTCTTTTTCTGCAGAAATAGAGATGGCACCTTCAAATGAGAGTTGTGTGCTCCACTCTAGGGAAAAATCAGAACATCTTTCTTAGATTTTATGACCTTCTGGGGAGAAGAACAAGGCAAGGTGAGAATGACTTTCCTGTCCTGCTGCTTCCTTCAAATGCCAGGGAACTGGGTTTCGGCAGGTGTCATGAGTGCCATTACCATAAAACTTTCCTAGTTTCTATAAGTACTCTAAAATATGCATTTTTCTTGGTGAAGGATATTTTCGGGTCCTCTAAAACTGAGCTGGCAGCAGAAGCTGAAAATAAAACACTGGTTACCAGAGGTATA
>PVKA01014464.1:0-52386 GCA_004027165.1 Ctenomys sociabilis
AATAAGAAAGAAGGAAAGAAAGAAAGAAAGAAAGAAAGAAAGAAAGAAAGAAAGAAAGAAAGAAAGAAAGAAAGAAAGAAAGAAAGAAAGAAACAAAGAAAGAAACAAAGAAAGAAACAAAGAAAGAAACAAAGAAAAAGAAATCACAGCACTGGGATTACAGCTGTGCATCACCAACCCAGACTCAATCTCTAACTCAGCATGCCTGTTGGTGGGGCTGTTGCAGCATGTGGTGCCATGGATTGGAAACTCGGAGCCTGCATTTGTCTAATTAGGATTTGTTATCTGTTCTATCTCACCCACAGCTCAATAACACAATCTTAACAAGGGATATTATGTTCCTCTTGCCTCAGAAAGACAGATCAAACAGACAAAAGTAGGAAACAGGTAACAGAACTGAACCTTTGAATAAATGGACTTAGTGGGCATGTACAGAGTATTCCATCCAACAACATCTAAATACACACTCTTTTCAGCTGCACATGGGATGCTCTCTAAAATAGACTACATATTAGATCATGCTTAAGAAAATGCAAGAAAACAGAAATTATCCCATGAATATTATCTGACCACAGTGCAGTGAAAAATAAACCACAAAAATCCCATAAACATATAAAAATTAAATAACACCCTCCTCAGCAAACAATGGATTACAAGTTAAAATAAGAAAGAAATTAAACAATATCTACAACCCAATGAAAATTCAAACACAACTGGTCAGAATTTGTGGGATGTAGTGAAAGAAGTTCTCAAAGAGAAGTCATAGCAGTGAATTAACACATTAGAAAAACAGAATGAGAATAAATACCCTAATGCTTTACCTCAAATTTTTGAAAAAGAAGAGCAAATAAAACTCAAAGCCCAAAGATGGGAGGAAGTTATAAACACTACAACAAAAATATTATCCACTTCAGACAAAGAAAACAATACAAAAAATTAATGAATCAGAACTGGTTTTTGAATGGTTAAGTAAAATTGATAAATTTATACCAAACTCTTCAAAAACAGTAAAGAATAAACTCAAATTTAAGCGCTCAAGAAAGAAAAGGGAAAAATTACTACAGATTCTCTGGAAATTCAGATTATCAACAGATATTTTGAAAATCCTTACTCTCATAAAATAATAGATACACAAAAAAGAAAGGAAGGAAGAAAGAAAGAAAGAAAGAAAGAAAGAAAGAAAGAAAGAAAGAAAGAAAGAAAGAAAGAAAGAAAGAAAGAAAGAAAGACAATCAATATGCTGTATACAAATTTTGTATAGGTACAAATTACCAAAACTGAATCAACATGATACAGAAACTCTGAATAAACTAATACCAGCCAATGAAATTGAAAATGCAATTTTAAAAAATGACCAACAAAGAAAAGCCCAAGTTCTGATGGAGTCACAAATGAATGCTAGCAGAAATTTAGAGAAGATTGAAATCCAACACTTTCTTAAATTCTTCAGTGAAACTGGAAACAAAGCAATACTCCAAAAATCATTTCTGAATGCAAATAACAAAATACTGATAACAAAACTTGAGAAATATTCAACTACAAAAAGACAATTACAGACCAAACTTCCTCAAAAACATAGATGAACAAATATTCAATAAATACTAGCAAATAGAATAGTGCAATCATCAAGAAGTTTATGCATGCTGACCAGGTAGGATTCATGCCAGGGATGCAAGGATGGTTCAACATTCCTAAATCTATAAATGTAATGCACTGCATCAATAGAGCCAAAAACCACATGATCATCTCAATGGGCTTTTGACAAAGACAAACACTCATTCATTATTAAAGCCTTACAGAAAATTGGAAAAGATGAAGGCACCTATGACAAACCAACAACCAGCATCATTCCAAATGAAGAAAAACTAAAATCTTTCAGTCTCAAGTCAAATACAAGACAAGGAATCTTCTATCACACTCCTGTTCAGTATGTTTCTGGAATTATTAGTTATAGCCATTAGACAAGAAAGAAATAAAAGGAGTAAGAATAGGTAAAGAAGAAGTTAAGCTATTATTATTCACAGATGACGTGATACCCTACCTGGAAGGCCCAAAACCTCCATCAAGAAACTCATAGGATTAACAAGTTCAGTAGCACAGTAGGACACAAATTCAACACCCAAAAAACAATAGCATTCCTCTCCATAGATAAAAAAATCCACTGACAGAGAAATGAGAGGAAAAATACCCTACACAATAGCATGAAAAAAATGAAATACTTAGGAATTAATCTAACAAACAAAGTAAAAGATCTATACAATGAAACTTATAGTACTCTGAATAAAGAGATTGAAGATAATTTTGGAATGGAACAATATTTCTTGCTCATGGATAGGAAAAACCAGCATTGTAAAAATGGCCATACTCCTAGAATTATTATACGGGACCCAATGCAATCCCTATCAAAATAACATTAACATACTACACAGATCTAGAGAAAATATTCCTAAAACACTTTTGGAAGCAGAAAAGATCTACAATAGCAAAAGCAATTTTAGGCACCTAGACAAGGCAGGAGGCGTTATAATCCCTGACTTCAAATTATACTACAAAGCTACTGTGATAAAATCAGTATGGTACTGGCAAAAATAAAGACCCAAGCATCAATGGAACAGATTACCAAGTGCAAATACATCTACAAACACATTTAACCATTTTATCTTTGATAAAGGGGCCAAACATGTTCACTGGAAGAAAGATAGCCTATTTAACAAATGGTGCTGGAAAACTGGCTCACCACATGACTGGGACAAAAAAAAACAAAACTATTGATAGAAGACTGGTGGTAGCCAGAGAATATAGGAGTGGGAGAAAAAGGAGTAAAAAAAAGTATTAGGTTTAGAGTTTTCTTGTAAAGAATAAAATACAAAAGTAGAACGAAGTGATGACTATGCAATGCTGTGAATTATTACACATCACTAAATATTACTCTTTAAAATATTTAGTTATATTTCACCTCAATCATTTAAAAATGCTGCCTAAGGTTTTCTATCAGCTTAAGAATTTTGAGCCAATTCAATGTGCACATCCCTTGTAGCGCTGGTCTTCTAATTCATTTATTGTCTCTTCTGCTGTAGTAAATGTATACTGTGTTCTCTCTTCAACTCAGCCCTTGAAGCACAACGGGAAGACACACTGCCTCCATCTCCTGTGAAGGTGGTGAGCTACAGGTATAGATATTACTTCAGTGTACAGTGTCTCCTAAAGAATATGTTCAGGGGCTGGAGAAATATAAAAGAAATCGAAAGAACAGAACAATTCTAGTGGAAGTCAAGGGAAGAAGGGAAATAAAGCATGAGAAAAGTTAGAGTTAGGCTTTCTGGATATGCTAAAGGATTGATGAGAGTTCACCAAATCACAAAACAGCATCCTACACAAAGTCAGTGCAGTGTAACAGAAAAGCAGATGCTCTGAGACCAACCTAGAAAGAAAAGCACCATTCAATAGAAGGCTGGACAGGCAGGCAAGAGATGGTTCATGTGACATTAGTATGTCATGAAAAAGATCTCTACCTACCTCCTAAAATTTGTACTGGAGGAGAACTTGAGTTTATGCAGATTCACAGAGATTGATGGAGAAAGAAAAAAGGAAAGGAAAAATGTTTGTATCCAAAATAACAATCCCAGGAAAGGACAAAATATATTTTTTTGTTCAAAATTGTGTTTTCCTGGTCTGAAATGACATTATATGCCACTGCTTGCAAATTATAGCCTCAACTAAGTGTGCTTTTGATTTGATTCGATCACAAGGAAGGACTCAGCACATTTGGGCACAGTGTGCTGTGCCTGGTGGCTACACTGTGTCCATATTTCATGTAACAATTTCTCTGTTTAATGGAACCACACAGCAAATGTTGATTAATACTAGTGGCCCATTAATAAAGAGAGTAAAAGGTTCTTCAAACTCTATAATTATGTAACTATCAATGAAAAATGTTGCAAGAGACAAGTAGAGCTCTTGCTGGTTTCAACTAAAGTGGAAGCAACAGAATATAAAGATGTGAAAAGCCTCAAAATATTTAATAAGTAAAATCACATGTCTTAAAGAGATATGATTGAAGCCTACAGTGAATGTTTCTGAAATCCTTAATTTATTCCTGCAAAAGAGACACATTGTCATTCAATACCTTTTAAAATTCTCCCACTCACTTTGAACACACATTGCCTCATGCATGCCAGTTTCTGACGTGGTTCTGAAAGTCCACTGTTGTATGCTATCATGGCTACTTCCATGTCCTACATCAATTTAACACATTCACCTCTCATGATCATCTTCAATTTGGGGAGGAACCAGAAGCTGCACAGAGCCAGATCCAGTGAATAAGGCGGATGAGCACACACCACAGTGCTTTTTATGAGCCTGCAACTCCACTGGATGACACGCAGCAGCAACCTTCCTCATAAAAAAGTCATGAAAGATTTCCAGAAGGTAATAAAAATAATGTCTATTTCAGACAAGGGACCATTTTGAGTAGGGTTATTTGCAACATGTATTTTACTGTAAATATTTTAAAATTTAAACATTTTTTGGGTACTTTGATTGTCCTTTATGTGATTATTTAAAAGGATACTAAACGGTGCCTTCTTTGTTTTATCCTACCTTCTTCATAAACCCAGTTGAGAATTGTAATGATTCTTGGTTTTATTTCCTTTCCCCATCTGGGTTGCTGTTTCTACTCCTCCAGTGTAGTATCCAGGAAAAAATGAAAATAAATGACAAGGTAAATTTTAGGCACTTACAATTTACCCTCAAGTTATCAGAACTAGCAAGGTTCACAGGTAGTTAATTTTCTTAGGGAAATTGTTCATAGGTACACTTTCAACTATAGCTCCTCTAAAACAGCAACTAACATCATTTTATTTCTGGCAAAAAAAGTGAATTTAGTCCATCTATCTCTCCAGAATCTCTTGTATGATATTTGAAAATAATCACAGAGCATATAGAGGTTACTGGTTATATTAGTATATAGGAGAGGGAAGTGTATTATCAGGATCATGTTCCAGCTTCAGCATGGGTAATTGTATAGATGCACTTATTAAGTACTGAGTTTGTGAGCAGACAATGAGGAGCAGGGAGAGTCAAGATAGGTACAGATGAGTTCAATTTGGGGTACAGACATGCACGGCCTAATGATGTTTCACTCAATGGAGAATTACATGTGCAATTGTGGTCCCATAAGACTCTATCACCTAGTAATATCATAGCCACCTTAGTTTGTAGAAGTACATTCTACAATATTCACAGAATGATAAAGTCATCCAAGGGTGCAGGTTTGAACATAGCCCCATTGTCATATAAGTACTGTGCACCAATCAATTGCACCACTGGAGCTCTGCAAGTACATTATAAAGTAACACAATACAGTATATAAATATTTAGCTGCTAAGTACAACAAAATATAGGCACCAGGATGCATTGATCTTGAACCCAGAGGAGAGGTCAATGAATGGAGGGTGCTTTTGAGGTAGCTGATACCTGCATAATAAGCCAGCAGGTTAAAAAAAAAAGATTAAGAGCAAAACACTGCAGAATATCCTTATGTAATGGGACAAAGAGGATAAGCAAAGAAAGAAAACAGAACAAGTGGTTGGAAAGTAAAAAAAAGACCACATGAGTCTCTGAAAAAGTTAAGAGAAAAGATGGCTTCAAAACTATAGCAGTGGGTAGCTGTGTAACATTCTGGTGAAACATCAAGTCAACTGAGGACCAATATTATTTCTTTAAAATCTATAAGGAGAGATTTTGTGATCTTAGTCCGTGTCTTACTTACTTTTTTCATTGCTCAGACAAAATACCTGACAGCCAAATCTAAAGGAAGAAAGGTTTATTTAGATCACAGTTTGTAGAGCTTTCAATGCATAACTGTCATCTCAAAGGCAGGGTGGCATCACAAAAGAGACACATTTCATGGCAGGTGGAAAGTAGCAAAGCTGGGCCAGGGAGATGGTTTAGTAGAACAAGTGTGTGCCTGGCAAGCACAAGGGCCTGAGTTCAATCCCTGATTCCACTACAAAAAAAGTAGCAAAGCAATGGGTATAACTACAGTTCTTTTTATCCCGTGTATATTTTCAAAGTTACTCAGGGAAAGTACTGCCCATACCCTTAATCATACTGCACTTGATTCTAGCTTGAACCATAGGTGAATTCAAATGTCACACACTCAAGATCCAGCCACCTCTAAAAAAGCATGATGCTCTAGGGGACAATGAAATCCAAGCTCTAACATTCCACCTCTGTACAACCTTGCAAAGACTGACACATATCACTTTGTGAAAAAGGCATTTAGTTCATCTCCATCACTTGCCTAAGTCCTTACAGTTTCCACATTGCTTAAAAGTTATCTCCTCTTCTATCTCCTCCAAGATCTAAGGCCAACTCTTACCTTCAAGGCCCTGTACAAGGAAAAGAAAGATAAACACTTTAACATTCAGGGGCACAACATAAACATTTCCATTTCAAAAGTTTCGAACAAGCAGCAAGCAAGGAATGGGAAAAAAATGAAAACAAATTAGAACAGGACAAATATTAAATCTCACAGTCTCACTTCCAGCATCCCCAGAAATCTGGGGAAAGTAGTGAACTCTGCTCCTTCCTTCCAGTTTTCCTCAGAATATCTACATTACTGGTATTTACAAACTTCTGGGGTCTCCACTGAACCTTCGGCTTCACACTCACAAATTCACATATTGCCCTTTTAGGCACACACTGTCTGGCCTCCCAGGCCTTCTTCTAATGTCTGGGTGGAAGCTTTTCTGACTCCACAGCTCTTGCACTCTTCATTCAGTCATAGGTGAGGCTTTTCAGAGGTGGCTGGATCTAGAGTGTCTGATTGTGGAACTGATTTATGGTGCAATGCTAGGATCCAGGGCACTAGGATTAAGGGTGTGAGTGCACCCACTCGAAGTACCATAGATGAGTTATAAGGGATAGAAAGATGCACACTTGTTTGCTCTGCTGCCTTCTGCCTGCCATGAACTGTTTTCCCTCTCAGATGTTCTCTGCCATGTCACCATGTCTTGACAGGGAGTGGAGCTACCTGTACCTCAGGTGTCTAGGACAAGGTCCCCTCTTCTCATGAGTCTAACAGGATCCCAGGAAAAGTGTGCACAGTTTGGAGAGTTGATGCATATAGTGACTTGACCTTCTCTTGAGATAATAGTTTCCCCTTGTTCGTCATGAAGCCACCAAGGCATGCTGTTCTGAAGATTTGAAATTCTTCCTTTCCCAGATCTCACTCTCCCCTTCATCTGTCCAACTTACTCATGTGCTGTTTATATAAAAAATATGCTACAGGAGTAGGGAAGTTCTTTTCTCCCATCAGAAGACAGAGTTCTACCTGCCTTCAGCTTTTGTATATCAGCTTTGTCTTAATCCTCCCTGAAGAGTTTCAAAGGCTGTGCTGCATATGGCAATTCTGCTTCAGAGTCAGCCAACTATGGACTGAAACCTCTGCAAACTATAAGCCAAATAAACCTTTTCCCCTTTAAGTTTGAGTCAAGCATTTTTCTCAGCAATGATAAAAATAACTAAGACAGTCTTTGATTTTATTCTGCAAAACTTATCTCTTACCTTATAGGGAAGGGTGGGAACTGGGTCATACAGAATTGAGGCTTTTGTCAGAAGCTGTAGCAAAGTTTAGGAGAATCAAAAGAATTTAAATTCTTTTTTTAAGATTTGTTATTATATATGACTTTGTTTTCTTTTAATTTTATGCTGACAATGGAAAGGAAACCAGTGGAGAAGAGGTTGCAGAAGTCAGTGAAAATATCCCATTTCCATTTTTTTTTTTTTTTTTTTTTTTTTTTTTTTTTTTTTTTTTGTCTTTTTGAGACAGGGTCTCACTATGCAGTTCAGGCTGGCCTTAAGCTCACTTTGTAGCTCAGGCTGGTCTCGAACTCACAACAATCCTCCTGCCTCCACCTCCCGAGTGCTGGGATTACAGGCATGCGCCACCATCCCCGGCTCCATTTCCAATTTTGATTCAGCTGGAGAAGAGGGAATTAACAAAATTAAACCCCAAATTCCAAAATGGCAAGTATCATGGTATTCAATGTGCCTGTAGTGGTTAGCCTCTAGAGCAGATATTCAAAAAACATTTATAAAACAATACTTGAATGCAGAATAGACACAGTATGCAGTTCTACAGGTACTGGCTAGGTCAGTACATTTGTTGAGATTTTTGTTGGCTGGATTCTTTTCAATTTGTTCTAGAGGTATCTGTCAAGACTGACAGCAAAGGGCCAATGAGATAGCTCAGCAGACTAAGCACCTGCTTAGGTAAGTGCATGGACCAGGGATTAATCCCCCACATACTCTGCAGGCTGCACCCTGAGGCACGTGGACCTGGCCATTTAGTCCAGGTGTGGTGGTATATACCTATAATCCCAGTGCTGGTGACGATGAAAATAGAAGGATCACTATAGGTCTGAGCTGCATAGTGAGACCTTGCACCAAATATATCTAAAACAACAACACAAAAAGAGGATGACCTTAAGATGAGTTTGCTACTCTTGTGAAGCCCAGTTTTTGAGTGAAGAAGTCAGTCAAGTGGAGCCTAGAAAATGAAACCTAAGTGCTTGACACAAAGAAACTATCTCAAAGACTAGATGTACCCACAGGAAATCCAGCAGTGACAGGAAGCTCAATGGATAGATGAGAAAAATAGAGAATCTGTGAGCCTATGAGTTTTGCTTTATGAAGGTCCAGTTGAATTTTCCCTGGCTTCTCCCCAGAGCTTATATAGAAATAGAAACAAAGGAATTTAGTTACTTCCTTCCCTTCATTTAAGTGTAAAAACCAAACCCCCTAATGATTCCCTGTCCTGCTATAACCCTAAAACAGGGAAGTTGTGAGAGCCACCTCCCTTCTCTGCAATCATAAGCAAAACAGCATTCCAGTGATTCTGCAGGCCTATACTTGGGAGGCTGCACAGGTTTCTAGCACCAAAGAGCAACAACCATAGGAAGAACCTTGGGTCAGAGGTGTCTGACTCCACCTGAAAGATATCTGAGTTCTTGAGCCTCTACTCCCCTCGCTTCACCCTTCTGCCTGTAACTGTTGCTGCATTGAGCTCTTCAATAACCCTCCTACATGCTACCAGGTATGCTGGGCAATTTTTTCCTTGTCATATAGAAGAACCAGGACTATTTTTGGCCCACATAAATGTAACAGTTATGGATTGGCTGATTTAAAAGGAAGCATGGATGAAGATGAAATTATTTTAATGATGCTAGAGTTGACAAGTTTTTTTTTTTTTTATTTTATAGCAGCAGCTGTAGGGTGTGCTAGATTAGGGGTTAGGCAAGGAACAAAATCTCCAAATAACCATGGTGTATGATAGTGTAACTAGGCCAAGGGTGATGAGGCAAGCTTGGACTTTAACCATCTAAGATAAGGACGTAAAAATGGGTTTAGATTTAGTAACTATATAAATAGATTAATGCAACTACATATGTGACCTTATATATTTTAAATTATTAAAAGTATGCTTTGCTGAACCCTAAAAGTTTTATTTTCTTTCATTAGACTTTAATTAAGTGGAATAGACTATATACACTACTTCATGAAAAACTCATATCTACATTTACATCAACCTGGTGAACCTGGAAATACATTGGCAAAATATTCTAATATAAAGTAGGCTTGTTATTTATTGTTGTTGTTAGTTTGCTTGTTTGTTGTACAAAGTATTAAATCCAAAGAGCACTAACCTAAATTCCCAGCCCTTTTTTGAAACTAACAGTCTGACTCAGGTGTGTGGGCTGGCCTCAAACTTTTGATCCTCACACTGCAGTCTCCCAAGCAGCTGGGATTACAGGCATGCCTCGCCATGCCAGCCTAAGATGGGAAGAATTTGTTAAGCCTTCTAAAATATCTGAATAAATAAATTTAGGTATATTTATTTAAGAACCTCAGCTGAGCTCATGTGATCAATGGCTTTCCCCTAATTCACAGCAATCATGAACTAGAGAATCACAACATACTAAGAACACAGACCATCTCTGGGGCAACAAACTGATACAAAACTAAACAGGTGTGAAGTGCAGCTCCCTGGAGAAGCCACTCTATATTTAAGGGATTGTAGCTTGTTGACCTTGGCTGGCTGAGCTTCAGAATAATAAAGAGTTTGAGTATTGGAAATAAAGAGCCAAGCTTATCTTGGGCCATCTTTAATCTCTTTTAATGGCCATTTACTATCAACCAAAAACCTCTGAATATGGCCTAACCCTCTTGGGTTAGTAGATAAAAATTCTTCAAATGTTTATGAAGCTTGACAGTCTTCTATCCTTCACCAAACCAAAAGAAAAATGGTGAGACCATCTGAATTCTGTATGAGATTTCATACCTCATTATTAAGTATGTTACCTAATTAAAACCTAAAACAAAGGTAAATATGAGGATACAGGAAGATAGTTCTTCTTTCAATGGGAAAGCAGATGTGTTATTTCCATGTACCAATTCCACATTATAAATGTAACCATTATGTACCACAAACATTTAAATAGAAAAATTTTTTTTTCAAAAAACTACAAAGAGTTCAGGGAGACAACTCAGCAGAATAAGTGCTTTCCTGGCAAATGCTAAGGCCCTGTGTTCAATCCCCAGTTCTGCCAATAAAAAACTATAAATAGACATTATTTAATCTTATATAAAAAAATTCCCCAACCTCTACAGTCTATTCACCTCATATCTCCAACTTTTGTTCAAATTATAAAGAAAAATAAAAAAGATAATGGGAAGTGAAAGTAAAAACAAGATAATATTTTTATTATGGGACACATGAATTATAAGGTATATTAAAATTACTTTTGATAATACATTTGGAACTGGATACTGTAAGTTTTATATACTTCTAATCTTTATTCTAGGTTTATATTAAAAAGATCATGTCCTACATTTTTTCCTCTATTTTGTTTTACACTTCATATCATGCTTAACTCATTTTAACAAGTAACAACTGAAAAACACCTGGTATTCATAGATTCTACTTTTTAATGTAACTGGATATTCTTTCTGTATTGTTCAATGTTTATCTTTATGTGTATGTTGAAGTCTATGTATCTATAGAAATATAAATGATGTGGTAAAATATTTGTCCATAAAACTCTTCCCAGTATAAAAAGAAATCTTAAGTTCCTAAAAAAACAACTGGAGCTGACCTTCAACAACTTATTTAGAAAAAAGAAATCATTTAGGTGGTTGTGATATATTGATATTTGGAAAATATATTTACATTTGATGCACATATTTAAAATCTTATGGACTTAAAATGCTATTTATAACTAGAAATAATAGCCACGTCATAGTTATGCTCTAATGCTTGCTGTTCTGCCTTATTAAAGAAAATGTGAACCCAGGCATTGTGGTACTTGTCTCTAACCCCAGAATTTCAGAGGCTGAGGCAAGAGGACCAACCAGAAAGTTCAAGGTCACCCTGGGCTACACAGCGAGTTCAGGGTCAGCCTAAATTATGCAGCAAGAACCAGCTCCAAAAAACAAAAACAAAAGTAAATCTCTTTTAGTGCCTTGTTACTCAGTACTCATGACAAAGAACATTTTCGCTTTATATTTAGACTTATTGTTAAGAATTTCTTATCAGATTTTTAGTCATCAACACCATATAAATAAAAAAGACTGAGCAAATAATAATTAAAAGCTAAGATTGTTAAATGCCTGAGTATTTTCATTCTGAAACCTGTTGAAAGTCTAATTATCTAGCATATTGTTTAATTTTCAATTAACCAAACTATAACATCCTCCAAAGTAAAGTTTGCAAACTGGTTTCTATTACAATTTCCTATTTCTACTAGCATATAATTTTGTCCAACACTCTGTTGATTTTGACAACTTACCTTTTCTTGATATAGACAATCTTTTAGCTATAATTAGTTTTATTAGATCTACTAAACTACCTCATTAAGAAACTCAAAATGAGTTATTTCTCTTCTTGCTTTTTGCAAATTTCTTTAATTGGTAATATAATGAAGTATTGACAAGTTGAGAAACTAAATCAAACAGCAAAGATTGTAAAAATGTGTAAGCTATGAGCAAACATATTAGTGTTAAAAGATGGCAATCTCATGACACTCCAATTGCACCCAATAGCACCTGAAAAACACTTCACAGTCATTTCTTATACAAGTCCTTGTATTCATAGAACACCATGCCAAGTGCCAGTCATTTATGTTGCAAAGAATGATAGAAAACCATGTTCCACTGTAGTAACTGAAATATAAAGTAACTTCAAAAGGAGGAATAGATGAAACTCCAACAATCATTATAAAAACTGGCTTTATTCTAAAATCAATCAATACTTCATTCCATAAAAGGGGATAAATATGCCAGTGTTCTAAGCAGAGATTGGTGTTACAGCAAGAAAAGAGCTGAAGGAAACAGAAACAACAACAACAAAAGTCTTCATTGCCCTGTGAGACAAGCCTAGGATATAGAATGATAGGAAAACAGTGATTGATTAATATCAGGTTACTTCAAGTTTTCCATGTGCATGTGTGTGTGTGAGTGCATGTATGTGTGTGTGTGTGTGTGTGTGTGTGTGTGTGTGTGTGTATGAAGGGATTAAGTCAAAAGAAATATCAGCACCACATCAGTCAAAATTGTTCTCTCAGAGCCGGGGAGATGGCTCAGTGGAATAAGCGCTTTCCTGGTGAGCACAAGGGGCTGAGTTCAATCTCTGGTTCCACATAAAGAAAAGAAAATTGTTCTGTTTAGAAAACTTATCTTCATAAGCCTGACTTTTTGGAAGGTGAGATGAACAACTTAATTTCAGTGCCTTCAGTATAAAAAAATTGTTATTTTTAGTGTAACATTAAAATAGAGTGTGAAAAAAAAAACTTGCTGGAAAAGTAAGCATGACCCTTATCTACAAGACCTGGACAAGAGTCCAGAACAGTTGCCAAAGCCCTGCACCTGAGTCACTCTCAAGTTCGTTTTCCACAGGATGACCTAGACCTGACATTGCCCGAGATGCGGATACCAGTACTGTTTTGTGACCCAGATGTAGAAATGCAAAGATTTCCTTGCGATTTCACTAGCACAAAAGGAGAGGTAAGCCACAGAGCACTTGCTATCTAACTTTCCAAGACAGCCCACACTTTCCCAGGTGCAGCATGCACTTTTACCTTTGTTTTCACACTTTTTTCTATTTGGCCCAATCTCATTCTATGTAGCCAAGTTCTCTCCCACTCTTCATTTTTACTTTCTCAAATAAAATTTGTTTCTGACACTTTTGCTTATTTCCTTCAATTCTTTGTTCCAGAGGAGAACTTGGAATCTAACTCCAGAAGGAGAGACCAGCAGCTCTGAACCGGGTAGCTTAGCTGGTGAGCCAGTTTTCAGAAACATGCTGCCTAGTAACAGTATGTTGGGGCCCAGTGCTAAAATATAGCTTCTTATAATTGTTTTTAAAAATTCATTGTCACACCAGCTTCTCAAATGACTTAAGAACCACAAGCTTAACTTGCCTGTGACATATTTAATTATTTAACAAATGTGACATATTAACCTGGAGACCTGGGGATTTTCTGTTGACTTTGAATAACTTAATCTCAGCCACCTAAATCCAATTTAGTTCACTGTATTTTTAGCTTCCTTTCTTTCTTGCTTGCTTGCTTTCATCAGAAACACTAGAAAGGAAAAATAAGTAGTTGAATTTCAAAAGAAATATAAAAAAATATACAGAAGTGGGAAAGACAAGGTTTAAAGTCATTTTGCTATAAAGACTTACCATAGGAAATCAAAGAACTGGGTTTAGTAATATAGATGCACATTCCCTTAAGGAAGCCCAGATCAAGGCAAAAAGCTATGAGGAAATAAAGGAAAATCTTGCAGTCTTCTTAGTAATTATATGTCCACTAACTCCCAGCACAGGGAAATGAATATGATTTTAGATTTTCTGTTCAAAGGAAAGCAACAAAAGGAAAAGAATATCCTCTACTTCTGTGGACTTTAAGGATTCTTTTCAAGTGTTTTTTACCAGGGTGTATTATAGCATGTAGATAGACTAGTCAATAAAAAGAAGGTTAGAAACATATCTTTAGAGATGTCACCAACCTGGTTGCCTGTTCAGCATTCTCTGACCTTGTCAATCGCAGGTTCTGATAACTTCCCACAATCAGCTCCCCAGAGCACAGCCTGTCTACCTTATCAGTGGGTCAGTCAAGTACTGCCTCATTTTTCAACCTTTACCTCTAGCTTTTCCATAAATCAGGTTGAGAGCAAATGCTGAGGCTTTGGTTATCATCAAGGCCCTTTCCCCTTGGTTTCACCAACACAACTAATTTCATGCCTAGTCTTATGTCTTTCCTTTACTTGCTGCCCTCTGGGATTCCAGTCTGCTCTCTGCCATTGTGGGCTTTCCCTTCAGCTCAGTGCCAGGAATTATATCATCCTCATGCTCCCTAAGTACCCATTACTTTGTAATTTATATAATTTCACATATTCACAATTAAGCTATTCATTTTACTTTGCATTTTGCAGTGCCTAGCATGGCAGAAGACAGCTAGCAAACCCCTGTTTGATTGATTCAATCTCATGGTAATTCTGATTGCAACCACTGCATTGCCACTAAGCATTCAAACTAAACAGCTGTATTTTATTAAACAAAGAGAAGCAAGTTATGTGTTTTATTAATATAAATTTTAAATATTTGTCTTACCATATTAAATGAAGATATTGCTGTTCTACTCTTCAGCAATAACTGAGGAATAAACTGAGGCCTCCTGACAGGACAGCTTAATTGTCATTGTGTATGTATATGTGTTCCCTTTAGGAAAAGAATATATAAAATATAATTCTACATTAACTTAAGTAAGCCTTTCTTCTGAAATTAACTCCATATAGATGTAGAATAACCTACATTATAACACAGATATTAAGTGTTTTGAACTGGTATTTTGTTGAAGAAAACTTCCTTTATAATCACACCCTAAATATATATTTTACTGTACTATATATTTCTCATTTTAAATAAATAATTTTCAAATTTATTAAAAATATGTGATGGAATTGTCTTTAAGTACTACCAATAGTAATAATAACTCTGAAATTTTTGAAAAGCACATTAGAAACAGTACAAAGTTACCACTTTCAATAATCATTGTAAACTATAGTCACTTCAGTTAATATTGCTACAGGCAGTTGAACAGGGTAAAATTATGAGTCATAATACCCTTACCCAGATTTGACAACTAAAACACCAAGACACACAGCAGCTTATTACTGAGAAAGATCCTGAAGCTTGATGCACATGAATTACATGTGAAAATGAGAACTGCTTTCCTCCTTATACAGTCTGACATCATTCATCTAAAACCAAATAGGAGGGTCGGGGAGATGGCTCTGTAGAATAAGCATTTGCCTGGTAAGCACAAGGGCCTGAGTTCAATCCCCAGTTACTCCATAAATAAAAATGAAAATGAATAAATAAAACCAAGTAAGATAGTAAGAGAGACGAGAGATATTTTGTGCATAAATAACCATATAATACTTTACATTATTTAAATAACAGATTTATAATTTTATTTCAACCAAAATATTTTGTGACACTGATCATGATTAATAATGCCACATGTTCAAAAACATGCATGATATTTCTGTACAAATGCAATGTGCATAAGCATATGCTATACTTCTTATAAATTTGCATGTTATATATAAACCTGAGAACAAGAGGATATAATTTCCTCAAAATAGAATGATAAACTGTTTTAACATAAAACTGAGTGAGTGAGACTAAGCTAATATTTAATGTAAAGTATTTTGAAGTGTACCATTCATAGAATATGCCATTTAAAACAGGACTTTGAGGGATGGGGAGATGGCTCAGTAAAATAAGCACTTCTCTGGCAAGCACAAGGGCCTGAGTTCAATCCCCATTTTGACCAAAATACCATAAATAAATAAAAATAAAACAGAACTTTTACTTTCTAGCATTAGAATTACTTTTATTTTTTATTTTTTATTTCAGGGAACGGTCTACAAGGTGTTCAGGGTCTCACTACTAGATCAGACTCACAATGATCCACCTGCTTACAGCTTCCCAAGTGCTGGGATTACAGGCATGCATCACTATGCCCAGTCTTAACTGCATCTCAGCACACCCCTGGGGGCAGGCTTAAGCGGCTCTTTAATCCTCTGAGCTATCCTAAAGAAAATATGATGATACATAGATAGGCATATTATATTCTCTATACTTTTCTATGTGCTTTTGAAATATTTTGTTACATGAAATAACTTTAAGTATTTTACATTTTTCATTCCACAAGTACAAAGTCTCTGAATCTCAGGATTATACCTCCACCAACAAATGCTCAATACAAAAGCATAATATAAATCACACATTAGCATAATATGTTATCCTTGGTGCAACAGAATATTTTAAAATACAGACTAGTAGACATTTCCCAATATCATAAACTGTACCAATATCTATTAAAATTCTAACATGTAGATAAATATAATCATGATTAATCAGCTTACTAATATTATTGAGTGGCAAGCCTTTTAGAACTTTACCTGGAAGTCTGGCTCATGCCCACCACAGGTGCAGGTGTTCTGCTGATCTGCAGTGGCCTATCCCACCATTGCAGAAGGCAGGCAGATACTGGCCAGCTACAGGGACCTGCTGAGTCTGGCCTGCACCCACCACCAGTGCAGGAATGGAAAGCCCATCAGAATCACAGCAGATTTCTCAACACGAGCCCTAAAACCAACAGAAGCTTGAAGTATTTCAAGACCTAAAGCAAAACAGTCTTCAACACAGATTCATGTACCCAGCAAAACTGCCTTTCAAAATTGATGGAGGAATATGACACTTCCATAACCAGGAGCAACTGAAGAAATCTATGAACACCAAACCAGATCTACAGAATGCTCTGAAAGACATAACAAAGACAAAAACAAGAACACCAAAAGAAAGAAGCCACCAGGCAGTGCAAGCTATTAAATCAAAAAGACATGGAACAAACAACAGGGAAATAACATAAAGAACAAAAGCCAATGAATGGCACTCATAAATATCAATGGAAAAGGGTATCAACTCACCAACCAGAGGAAACAGACTAAGAAGTTGAGCAGATTATGAAGCAAGATCCAAGAATATGTTGCATTCAAGAAACACATTTAACCCCAAAAGAAATTCACAGACTAAATATCCAAGGATAAAAAAAAAAATCTTTATACCACAGAACCCAGAAAAAAATTAGGGCTATTCTATTGGCAGACAGTAAAACCTTAAGCTCAAAATAATCAAGAGAAACAACAAAAATCACTACATACTTTTGAAGGAAAACCCCAAGAAGTAACAATCATAACTAGCTAGTAAATGGAGATTCACCCAACTACATATGAGAAATGTTAACTAACATGAAAAACCAAATGAACACTAAAACAATTGTAGTGGGGATCTTAATACCCTATTGACACAAATGGACAGATTAAATAGACAAAAAAAGTCATCAAAGAAATATTAGAATGAAACCAAGCCTGTGAACAAATGACTTCGTAGATGTTTAGAAAGAAACACCAGAATACACATTCTTCTTAGCTGAACATGAGACATTCTCCAAAATAGCACCAGAATATATGTTCTCCTCAGCTGAACATGGAACGCTCTTAAAAATAAATCATGTATTTGCTGATAAAACATGCAAAAATCCTTAATCATATTCTAGCAAACAGAATACAGGAAATCATCAAGAAGATAATACATTATGTCCATGTATAATTTATCCCACGGGTACAGGTGTGGTTTGACATACAAAAATCAATAAATGAAATATGCCATATCAACAGAACCAAAGACAAAAACCACAAAATCTTCTCAATAGATACAGAGATAAGCAAAGACAAATGAGATTTGACAAAGACAAATGCATATTCATGACAAAACCTTGAAGAAAATTGGAATAGGTGATCTTTATCTCACTTTTATAAAATCTGTATGACAAACCACCAGCCAATATATTAAATGGTCAAAAACTTAAAGATTTTACTCTAAAATTGGGAACAAGATAAGGATTTTCATTGTCACCACTCCTATCTGATACAGTTCCAGAGACATTAACCAAAACACTTAGACAAATGAAAAAAAATAAAAGGAATAAGGATAGAAAAGTACAAATTAAATTATCATTATTATATGTTCACAGATCATATGATTCTCTACATATGATGCCAAAAATCCATGCCAAAAGATTTACAGATTTAATGTCCAAATTGAATAATATAGTGGGATGCAAAGTTAATGCTCAAATATCAATAATATTAATGTATGCAAGCAATACACTTACAGAAAAATTAGGGATTTCTCTTTATGATATTGTCCCCCGAAAATGTAATCCTTAGGTGTCAGTATAACAAAAGATGTAAAAGATCTATACAGTGAAAATTGCACAGCCCTAAAAAAGGAGATTGGAGAGGTTGTCAGAAAGTGGAAAGATATTCATTGCTCTTGGATAGGAAGAACCAATATAGTGAAAATGGTCATACTCCAAAACCACTGTATAGATTTAATGCAATCCCAATCAATACCATTAATATAACTCACACATCTATAGAAGACATTCCTGAAAATCGTATGGAAGCAGAAAAGACACAGAATAACAAGAAATCCGGGGCAAAAAGAAAGTCACAGAGGGAGCATCACAGTCCTGGACATAAAGTTATACTACGAAGCTGCCATGATAAAATCATTATGGTATTGGGAAAAAAAAGAAAAAGGAAAGAGTCCTGTGGGTCAGAAGAACACAATAGAAGATACAGATACATGCTAAAGCACACTCAACTACCTTATCTTTCACAAAGGAACCAAACATACTTGCTGGAAGAAAGATAGCCTCTTCAATAAATGATTCTGAAAAAACTAGATTTCCATATGCTGAAGACTAAAACTCGACCCATGTCAATCACAACACACTAAACTAAAATCAAATGGATCAAAGATCCAATATGAAAATAGAAACCATTTTACTAGAAGAAAAAGTAGGAAAGTATCATGAAGTCATAGATGTACATAGAGATTTCTATGAACAAAACCCAGACTACAAGGGAAATAATACAAAGAATCAACAAATGGAATCTCACCTTACTAAAACAGCTTTTGCACAACAAAATAATTCACAAACAGAGTAAAAAGACAACCAACAGAGTAGGAAATTATAGCCAGTAGTCCCACAGACAAAGGAATTGTATCTAGAACATATAAAGAATTTTAAAACTCTAACTTCCAAAATTCAAAGACCCAATCCAAAAATGGCCATCTGAGATGAATAGGCATTTCTTAGATAAACACAAATGACATGTAAGTACATTTTAAAATGTTGAATGTCACTGGTATTTCAAGAAATGCAAATTCGAACAATACCGAGGATCCATCTCATGCCAGAAAGAATGGCTATCATAAAAAAGAAAATCAACTGCTGGAGGGACTATGAGGAAAAAAACCCTTCTTCACTGTTGTAGGAATATAGACTAGTACAACCACTGTAGAAATCAGTGCAGGGATTTCTCAGAAAGTTAGGACTAGATGTCCCATCTGACATAGCTATGGGAGATTCTATTTCCATTCATAATCTATTTCCATTCTTCCCAGAAGAATTAAAACTATATCACAGCAATATGTACCCATACCTAGATCTTCTACTCTAAGTACAATGAAGATAACAATATACAATGTATGAACTATTGAAACTATCCTACTAACCTGTTTTGAAACTTGCTTTATTGCTATGTTCATATTTTTTCTCTTTAAAATAAAAATAAAATAAAAAGTAAATGACTTACATTAAAGTTTGTTTTTGTGTTTATTTAGCACACTACAGTTTAAATATAGTAGAAAATTCAGGGCCAGCCAAATAGCTCAGTGGATTAAAGCACCTGCAGGCAGACGCAAGGGCCAGTGGTTTGATCCCTGACCCCACCCCTGGAGCACACTGAGATGGCAATTGAGACTGGGCATGGTGGCTTGCACTGTAATGCTAGTTCTTGGGAGGCTGTAAACAGGCGGATCACTACAAGTTTAAACTAGTAGTGAGACCTGAACACCCTGTAGACCCTTCTGTAGAAAATTCAGACATTGAGCTATTCATAGTGATAGAAATGATGAAAATCAAATGATCTGCCTTATTTTACACTCATTAAAAATACTTAAAACTACCTATTTTGGAAGGCAGAAATTCTACCACTGAACCACCAATACCTATAAATTACACTATTTTGGGAAACAAATTTTTCTTACATTTTTTACTATCTCTGGGCATATTACCAGACAAGTATATAAGAACATGATAAAGCTGCATTCCAGTCTAATCTTACATACTAAATATTTTTACATATTAAGTCTACTCATTTTAATGCGGCACACACACCAAAAATGCTCTTAGGCTGAGATGATAGTTCTTCAGTCTAAGTGTCTGCCTGGTAAGTGCAAGGACCCAGGTTCAATCCCCACTGCCACATGTCACACTGGCCCTGAAACCCTAGGCATGCTGGGCTAGCCTCTGAAACCTAAAATGGTGGCACACACTTGTGGAAGCTGAGACAGGAGGATCACTATGAGTCTGAGCTGTGTAGTGAGATCCTGTACCAAATAAATAAATGAGTAAATAAATAAAAGACTGATAAAAAGAAAGAAAATGGCAATAGTTGCCTATTGTTGCTACCTACCCAAAGCCAGTACTAGCTATGCCCAATTTGCTATTCTTGCTTGTTTTTATTTGTCACACAGAAGCATATCTTCAACTTAATGAAAAAGAATATAAAAATCCTTTACCTTGGCTGATCTATTTTCTGGTCACATGCGTATTACAAAATTCATTTCACAAAATTGCAGTTTTTCTGGAAGAAAATATAAAATGATGTGGTTTAAATGAGAACAAAATTTCACCTTGAATCCATCTCAGTTTTCCATCACTCTATTGCCAAATTTTAATTGACTTACAGAGATATATGAAAAGAAATACCTGGTCATTTTTCACCAGATATTTAAATTTTTTATCCATATTCATTGACCAGGTGATGTGAGTAAACTTTGAACAAAACACACATTTAATCATAAATCTCTGTTCTGGTTGATCTTCATACTTCTTTACACATCCTTTTACTGATCAATGAATTTTTAAGTTTACATATAAATTGAACTATTAAGCTAGGTACTCACCACAAGAGTCAGCCTTGTTTTTGTCATGTTTGGGGAGTTTTGCAACGAGAATAGTGCAATACAGGAAACATTTTATAATATCATTTTGTAATAAATCACTCAAAGAATTATATAGAAAGAGTGCAGGAAATTTGTCCACACACTAAAGACTAAAGAATTCAGCAGAGGTCTGGCAAGATAGCTCAATGGACTGAGTGCCTGTTTAGGCAAGTGCAGGGACTGGGGTTTGATCCGCAGCATCACAGGCCCTGCTGGCCTTTCACCCAAGCACACTGAGCTGGCCACTGCAACCAGGCATGTTGACACATGCCTCTATTCCTAGTGCTAGGGAGGCTGAAAATAGCAGGATCACTACAAGTCCAAGCTGTGTAGTGAGACCCTGTACCAAATACATTTAAAAAAAAATTTAATTAAAGATAAAAAGAATTCAGCTGAGGGCCTGGATCCTAATATCCTGCATGCATGCAGCTGAAGACCTAGAGCCCATCACAATGCCCCTCCACCATTCCAACTGAAGACCTAGAGCCTATAACAGTGTCTAACACTGGCCCACTTCATGGACCTGAATGGGAAAGGTCCAAAGGTCAGTGATAGAAGCTAGGAAGTTTATAAATGTGGAATGAAGGATCTGTGCCAGCAGGCTGAGAGATCTGAACTGAAGATAGGAAGCAATACTCAAGGTAAGCACCAGAGCTCCTCCAAAAATACCACAGCTGTCCTCTGCATCCATGAAGTCTGGAGCTCCTCCAGCAATGAAGAAAGCTGAGTTCTCATCAGGAAATCCAAAGTAACAAGCTTCTTTGTGAGGCTGAGCAGTGTGTCATCTTCCCCTCTGGAGTCAGGAATAGCTGCTCTAGAGGAGGACCAGAGCTTCCTCAAAATGAACCACTGCCATTCTTAGCAACAACAAATGCCCTAAATTCTTCAGTGACAAGAACAGCCAAGTTCATCAAGAAAGCCAGCATGACAAGGTCCTCCAGCAGAACACCTCAAGAGAACCAGCAGCATTCAAAAGCTCCAACAGCTCCAACAAGAGCTTCTCCTAACAGCATCTCAACAGCTTCTCCCATTCTGCCTCTTATACTGCTGGCAACAATTCCTGTGTGGGCCACTCACACCCAACACTATGCTAGTTCAATTCAGCTGGGTATAACAAGTTGACTTCCAGTTAGCTATCAGCTACATCTCTAAACTAGTTGTTTACTTTTTGTTGAACAACTGTTTTGGGAAGAAATTGAGTTTGGAAACAAGGTAGAATGTTTGCAATTAATTTATTTCATGGTGTGAACTGAGCAAGTTGCAAATAGAATCTGTTTATTGTTTGATTATTTATTCTTTCCTCAAAAATCTCTCTCATTTCCAAACTCCTTCTTGGATTTTTTTATCAAGATACTGCAAGACAGATCCAATAATGTGTTGATACTTTAGCTTATGAAAAATCTATATAGTAAGGTGCAGTGATAAATGCCTATAGTCCTACCTGTTTGGGAGGCTAAAGTATGGTGGACTACCTGGTTGATCCTTGAATTGCTCCCTGAAAGAGGAGCAATTGTCTTCATTTTGGCTGACCCTTGCCCTGTTTCCATGTACTGATATGTACAGAGCTGGCTAATACCTTTCCTTACCCCTTCAATTGGCTTTAAACAATGCATATTGGTCTAGCTGAAGTGGTGGTGGTAATCTTTGAAGGCATGTTTTCCCTTGCTGTTCCCCAGGTCATCCATTTGCTGTTTCCTTGCATGACCATGGATGAGACAGGATGAAGAGCCCATCAGAGCTCCACACTGTTGGCTGGGAGATAGAGGGAATGACTTCCTGGGGCATGAATGATTACACACCAGAGTTGGAGCTCCAACCCCAAAACATTAGATACTATCTCAGTTGTGTAATGCAGATCACTCTTTCTGCATGTCCCTCTCTTTGCACATCACAGAGGTGAATGCAGGCCTCCTATTTCCCCAGCTCACAGCACTCACCTACTTTATGTCATTCTCAGTCACTCATCCTCAGGGCTCTCCTTTATTCACAAAGGAGTAAAATTTGGTTTCTATTCTGGGTAAAAGCCTTTGATAGGTTTTCAGTGGTGTCTGTGTCACAGTAGAGAAACAGGAAGAAGGAAAGAGGGAAAGAGGCTTTATTATCTTTGGGAACACAAAGAGAATCTAGGGAACATAAGGAATTCTCTGGATTGGAACAAAGGGAGGCTGAGGCTTTTATGGCTTCTTTCCATGCATGGAGTTTGAAAGGGATGTTTAGATATACTTGAGAAAGTAATCCAGGCATTCCCTCAGGTGGCAGGAAAAGTGAAAGGAAATGGCAGCCTGGGCTGAGTTGAAGAAGTGGGGATGTGGTCTCTGGAAAGATAAGCTATTGCTTTAAGGGCTTCAGCCATCATTAGATGACCACCATAATAATTCTTCGATTTATTCTAGGCCAGAATTTAATAATTGTAGAACTGAAAAGTATGTTTAAGATTCAAATTTTGCTAAACAGAGTTAATATCAGATTTTAGGTGCCCAAAAGAAAGTATAAATTTGAAAAGTGATAGAATGGATGTTCACATTGAAATGCCTCACAAATGAATAAGTTGGGTTACAATGAAAATTTTAGAATTAAAGTGTGACCAAAGTCCTGTATTATAACCTGAACACTGGCAGCTTGAACAGTTATAAGCAAAGACTCACAATGCCATAAAAGCACACATAAGCATGTGCTTTGTGGATGTGTTTTATGTAATCAGTTCTGCCACTGCTATCAAAATGACCTCAGAAAAGATAAAAAAGAAGAAGAAGAAGCTAAGGAGAAATAGAAGATAGAGAACACAATCACAATCAAAGATTAGGAGAGAAATGTAAGAGTGCTATTCACATGACCAAGTTTGCTAATATTTACGGTGTATCAAAATATACCAAACTGACATTTTTATAGATAAAAGATTTTTATAAGGAAGCTAGTGCTGGTAAAGGTGTTCCTCAAGTTGGTAATCATGGTCAACTATGATACGGGAGGTAGAAAGAATATTAATAGTGTTGATAAATAAAAGGCAAATGGCAGCTTATATCCTATTTCAGTCTATAATTTGTGGAAAAAGTAGGGTTATAGTAGAACTATTCTTCAGTGTAAATGATAATCCTTCAAGGAGTTATAATGGTAAAACATTTCCTGCCAGTAAGGGATGATTTCACAATTTGAAAGCAATAACTGGGACTCGGAATAATTAAGCATGATGAAGTTGCCAGTGCTGATAAAAGGGCCACTGAAAATTACATGTACCACTTTGAAATGATGACACAGACAAATAGCCTTTACATTCATCAAGTTTTCAACTGCAATGGAACTCACCTTTTCAGCAGAAAATGACCAGAACATATATTACCCAGGAAGAGATAAAAATACCAGGTCATGAGCCTATGCGGGATAGGAGAGCTTGTTGTTATGTGCCTATGAAAGTGTTGAGTTCAACATAAAGACTCTCTTAATTTACCACTCTAGGACTCCTAGACTGTTCTCAGAACACAAAGTCATAAAAAACAGGTGATGGGCCATATGGAAAGTTGACACAAGAACCTGGATAACAGGAGTACATTGTCTTGAGTGGATCAGAAGGCTTTATGTCCTACTGTTAAGAAACATCCGGAGGACAAAGTTTTTTACTCAATGTTCTCCACATCATAGACAAATACTCCTTTTCATTCATGAGATTTAGAAGAATTGGCTGAAGAATTCCTATGGTCTAAGTTAAATAAATACAACTCCTCTACTGCAATTAGTTTGTAGCTAACTTTAAGAAGTGATACAAGAAAGAACTATTCCTAATGAACTTCCAGATGGTCTAAAATACAGACTTCACCCTTAAAGAGTTCTGGAAGGAACATTGCATACTCAAGATAAGCATTGCATGTGTTGTATAATTACCCTGCCAACCGGGGAGAGGGGATTCTCAATTCCTGCACTCATTAAAGTCCTTATTCAGGTTGCTCAATTACCAACAAGGGCAGAAGACCTTTACTGCAGGAGCCACAAGAGTCTCAGACCCTGTAAGCACCAGAAATACTTTGCAGATAAAACTACTAAGAAGTCAGCAAGCCTCCCCTACTCCTAAGGGTCAATATTTTGCCCTTTCTGGCATAACTCCAGCCTATTCCCATTCTAAATGTCAACAGTACCAAGATCTTCCCACCAAAGAAGTATAGCTCTTAAGTCAGGGAAAGTTCCTCCTCCCTAATTCACAGGCTCAGCCCATTTTCTCATCCTTGTTTGACAATTTTCACACAGGTAATAGACCCCCTAAAAATCCCCCTAAGCAGGCCCCTCATGCCTCTTAGTTGCTTTCCCTTTTGGAAAACTTTTCTTAAAGTTATCCATGATTAATGCTCTATCCATCGTATGCTCACACCACAGGGATTTCTGAGGTCCTCTCTACTTTCTACTCACTAAGCTCAAGGATTCTCCCCAACTCAATCCTGGCAGATTAATTTCATCCACATGCCAGGAGTGTGGAAGCTTAGATACCTCCTCTTTGGGTACACACCTTCACTAAACAGGTAGAAGCTTTCCCCACAAACTCAGAGAAAGGCTCAGCTGCTACCTAATGTCTTTCAGCTGATATAATTCCAACATTTAGTCTCCCCATATCCACTGAATAAAATAGAGACCCAAGATTTATTAGTCAAATTGTCCAAGTGGTGTCTAAGTCACTACAGCTCCGATGGAATTTACATGCTCCCTCCAACCTTAATCAAAGAGAAAAGTGATAACAGCCTCCCTAAGGCCCTTCTCTGTAACATATCAGCTCCACAAAGCTTGAGTTCCCCCTCCCAATTTCTCACCTTAGAATCTGTGCCATCTCTACAGAGTATACAAGGCACAGTTTTTTTATGACCACACATTTCTGCTTGGGCCAGACCTCATCATATAGGCCAGTTCCATTGTATACTATCTCCCGGTTCTGCAACAATCCTGCAAAGAAATACAGTATGCTGCTAATCTTCTCTTATCTTCTCAAGACAGTCATCCTTAAGAGAGTAATCTGGCTAATTGGTCTGGACTAAACATTGAAGCCTCCTGATCCCTAAACGTAAAGTGGAAGAGACCCTTCAGGATCATCTGTCACACTCCAATTAATATTATCTGCAAGATGCTCTGCAGTGGTTCACCATCCCAAAATAAAGCCACACCCTGCTGACAATTCATCTGACCTCTCTTCCTTAAGGAAGTCTCAAGTACTCTCCCCTACAACCCTAACTGACCAGAATCCCAGAAAACCGCTAAATGCCCATCCACTGTCTGTTCTGTGGCTTCACATGTTTTACACAGTCTGTGGCGATCTGACCTGGTTTCATCCTAGCCTGCTACTCTTGAGCAGTTCTACACCTGCATAGAAGACCTCCTTTACCAGGGTACTCTGTAATTTCTCACCCAAGGAAATTTCATTGTTTTATTTTTACCTTTCTCTTCTCCTGTTTAATTTTTGATAAAGAGGACCTTACAACATCCGCTGTCTCTGTCACAAAATTTCATATAGATTTTTACTGTTTTACTGCTACAACAACTCAACTGTCCATTACCTCAGTGAAGGAACACCTTCTCCCCATGCTTGCATCAACCCTAACCTTAGTTCTACCCCCTTACCTGTGACCTTTGGTCCAGTTCAGTCTTCTTCCTTTCACTATGCCCTACTCTTGCTCTTTGCAACTTCTCTCAGTGGTTCCCAATTATTTTTCACAGAACTTTACTGTTAACTCATTCTTTTCTGAACTGCTCCAATCCTATCCTACCTAAATATTGCTGATTCTGAATTTCCATGTCTGCAGCAATATATATGGCCATTCCAAGCGCTCCTCTGGTCTGAGTCTCTACCAATCTCACCATTGCACTCTGACTCCTCAACTAAATGTCAGTAGCCTCTTTTCCATCACTAGCAATGCAAAAAAATCTCCAGGCAAGACTCATGACCCAACTCCTCTAGTCCTATTTTGCTAATGCTTCTGCATATGAGTGTTCAACTAAGCCCCTATGTAGCCCAATAATCACTGATACTCCTCTGACTTTCTAAGCCCTATTTTCATTTTGTGTAATTTGTCTTCTGGTATATTACTAGTAAGTTTATTTCCCCAGGTATAACATGCTATAGTCACTGACCTTCTCCAGTCGGGCCCCACCAGGTTATTGACAATTCCCTTTCACTCAGTTTCTCCAACTTTCCTGTCCTCCCAAAATTTTAACTATGTCACTGCTCAGTAATCAGAGTGCTGGCAGGCCTGGTGAGTGAGTGAGAGCACCTGGGCCGCTGGGTCCTGAAGCAACCCAGAGGTCAGGCCCAGCATGGAACCCTTCAGCAGAGCTCCCTGCAGGGAGGCTAAGGTCAAGACCCACCCACCTGATTCAGGAGCAGAACATCTTGCCAGTGAGACACAAAGGGTTCACCTGCAAGGCTACAGCAGCAAGAAGCAGAGCACAGCAGCCAGACCCAAGCCACATCCACCTGGAGGAGTCTGAACTTCTTAGATCCAGACCTGGTGCTAAGGTAATAACTCCATCTAAGCACTACACCAAAGGTCAAAAATCAGAAGTACACAAAATGACAAAGAGAAGGAACAAAAAGCAGTCTCAAGCCCCCAGTCCACCCATTACAAATGCAAAAGACACTAGCATAGAGGAAATTGGAAATCCCATTCCTAAAATCTCTCAAATAATAGCATTGGAAGTACACAAACAACTGTAGAAAAGTTTAGAAGAGATCAGATCAGAAATAACTTCTGAAGTAAAAAATGCAGTGATAATTATAATCAAAGAAGTACTAAGTGCTTCTAAAGAATTCACTGATAAAAAAATAGAACAGAATATAAAAATGATGGATCCCCTGAATAAGCAATATAGGTAGAATGTATAAAACAGATTCAAAGTGATATACAGGAAATTAAAACCTCAATTGTGAGCTGGCAAATTTGGTTGAGTGAAAGTGGAAATAGACTCTCTGATCTTAAAGACACTATTGCAGCTAGTAAAAAAGTAAGCAAATATCTCTTAAAAACAACTATGATGCTGAAAAAAAAATAATTCAACACCTGCAAGACTATGCAAAGATGAACAATGTGAGACTAATAGGCATCAATGAGAAGGAAGGAGTCAATGTAAATGATATAAAAAATATGGGCAGAAGGAATAGCAGAAAATTTCCCAAATATGGGGAACAATCTGAATTTCAGTAACTGCAGCATATAGAACTCTAAATAACATCAACCCAATGAAAACCACTCCGAGACACATAATAATCAAGATCCCAAAATTCAGTAGAGAAACAGTATACTAAAAGCCGCCAACGAAAAGGAAACAGATCATGTTTAAAGGAAAACCCATCAGAATATCGGCAGATTTCTCTTCAGAAACCATCAAGGCAAGAAGAGCATGGAGCAAAGTACTTCAAGTCTTGCAAGAAAACAAATTCCAACCCACACTGATATACCCTGCACAACTCTCCTTCAAGTATAATTGACAAGTATAATATTTCCATGACAAAGAACAACTAAAGCATTTCATGATGACAAAGCCAAGCCTACACAGACTACTAAATGATGTTCTAAAGAGGGAGTAAAATGATCACAATCCCATGAATGAGAATAGAAAGAACCCACCAAATAGGGAAAACAATTAAACACAGGAGAATAAGATGTATACAGTAGTAGTTTTTCAGTTATTCTTTTGTATACAGAAACAAAATATTTCCATCAGCACACTCTACAAATGGACTTCTCTTGCACCCTATGGGTCAAGATTCCATATGGGACTACAGGATGGATACCAAGTGACAACTGGCCACCAGTAAATGTCATGGTCATTATCCATGTCAACAACACACTAGAACTTTGTGCGATATCCTATCCCTAAACTGTCAGAAGTGATGGTCATTTACTTCTCATTCCAGCATTTATCTAATGTTTTATTCTTAGCATTTCTTTACTATCATGAAAACTTTTTCTAAGTTCAAATGTTTTGAAACATTTAATTTTTAATTCATTAGTATTTAATTTTCTGAATAATGCTTAATCTTAATTTTTGTTTTAAGATTTATACTATATCTTTGAATTACAATTTATGATATCATCTCCTAGTATTAGAAACTTTAAAAAATACATTTCTATTTTCCATTGACTTTATATTACTTCTTCCTTGTCCTTTATACACACAGACACACAAATATATGTGAAAAAATATGTGTATAACCCAATATAAGATTGTTACTGTTTCAAGGAAATCTTCAATGACCTTTTAAATAAGGGTTCATCTAATACATTTTGTGTAGTCCTGCATAACTATAACTTTGAGAGCTCTTCTTGTTCATCCAGGAGCATACTGCAACTTCTCATGCCTTTTTAATTATGCTCTTTGTTATCTCCTATATACTACATCTGGAGGTATTAAAATATTTCAAATGTGTATAAATAGAAAATATTTTACTGTTAGTTTTCAAAGCTATGTTTGCTAAGTATAAAATTCAAAGAGGATAGATTTTTTTTTTCTTTCAGTCCTTTAGTTTCTTATACACTTGGTCCTTTTTTTTTCTTTCTAATGTGGAATAAGATGCTATTTAATTTTGTTCTTCTATAACTAATATTTTTTATGTTAACCACTTTTTTCTTTATGATGTTTTGGACAATTTCATTTTTGTGTGTCATATCATTTTATTTAATTTTCTTGTGCAAAAGGTTCATTTTTCTTGGAAATGCGGTATTATAAGTTGAATTAAATTCAGAATTTTTAAATCTTTAAATATTTATTGCCTACTCCTTTCTACTTTGAGAATTCTAGTTATATGACCTTAAAAAAGGAAAGGAGAAGTTAATGCTTACAATTTTTGTGTTTACTGATTTTTTCCTCTCTTGAATTTCTTATAACTTCTTAGTTATTGATTTTTTAAACAAAACTTAAACGTTTATATCTGTTAATCTGAAAAACTAATTTGCATATAGCATCATGTAATACAGCAACCATTGTTGGATTCCTATTACTTTGATTAGTGAAATCGTGTATCATGTATAATGGTGTTTTCTTCTATCACTATTTTGTATTCTTTAAAAATAATAATAAAAAGTATGAAAAATAATAATAATAATCAGAGTGCTACAGAGGCCATCGTGTCCCTTGCATGGCCTTTATCTCGTGGACTCCTTGTCATTTATCTCCCATGTGCTCACGCTGTCTCCTCTTGACTACCTTTGATTATTTCTCATAATGGCTCCTAACAGATACCAAAATATTCTTGCTACACTGGGAAAACAAAACAATAAGCGCAAGTCAAATCATACAATAAGGGCTTAACAGCTGCTTCCCTAGCAGGTATGCTACGTGTCTTGGAAAGAGAATAAAAAGTCACACACTTCTTCAATACACACAAACAACTCAGTTCACCAAGCCAAGGTGTTTTCTTCTTTGGCACCTCAACTTATTTATGCCTGCCCATTAATTGGATTGGCACCTACACACTGACTTAGCATTTCCCCAAAATAAATATTGCTGCTGCAAATCAGAGTTTTCCCATGGCTATTCAAACCCAGGCCTGACAACATAGTACCATACATCTAGTTCCCCTGCTTATGAATTTTGGTATCACCACTGCTACAGGGACAGACATAGCAGGTTTTACTACATTTCTGACCTTCTATAGCTCCCTTTCAAGATCTTTCTGACAGCTTCAAACAAATAGCTGATTCTGTTTTTCACCTCACAAAACTATGTAGACTCCCAGAATCAGTGATCCTTCAACATTGTGGAAATTTAGATCTTTTCACAGCAGTGAAAGGTGGATTATGCATCTTGCTCAAGGAAGGATGTTGCTTTTATACCAACTAGCCAGACATTATAAGAGATGCAGACAAAACATTGATGGAAACATCTTCAGAAATTAGACATCACCTGTCCGACTCTTGGATTAATGTTAGGGGTAGGTCTCATGGCTTCTTACATTAACAGTACCTCTTATGTGTATTATTCTCCATTTTCTCTTTGGGCTCTGTCTCTGCAGACTTTTTTCTTACTAGATTTTAATAGGATCACAAATGATTTCCAACCATCAACTGCTGACTCTCACTGCTCCTCAAAACAGTCCTGTTCCTCCAAACTTTTCTCCCAGTTTTGCTGCTCACATCTTCCTGCTTGTCATATCCAAAGTAGCCATGAGAAACTCTTCCCTCTTTCCTGCTCCTCTTTATAACAACAACAAAATAATAGGAGTTTCAAGCCTGACCAGAAAAACCTTCCCAATAAACCATGCTGACCTTTACAACCAACAAAAATCTATGCTTTCCTCAGCAAAAAAGAACTGATGGCGATAAAGAAATCTAGAACTGAACTTGCAGTTTTCCTGACACCAAAAGACAGATTTATTTGTGTAAGTGTGCTGGTCATCCTAAAGTTTGACCTCAGATATGCTCGCCTGATTCCGTGGGACTAAGAACCCCTCTCTAACCACAATCATTCTATATACATAGGGTATATGTATTATTATATATCCATACATTAATAGATATATTCTGATTTCAGTCACCTGTGCCTAGATGGAATTAAATCTAATCTTTCCCACAGTCTCACTCTCTAGGTGTTTCCTCTTGTGTCATTAATTAACAAAGTAGAAGGTCATTAAGCCCATAGGAATACACTTGGAAAGGATTGGTATGATTCTTGTGAGACATTAATCCAATAGTCATCCAGGTAATGTCTAATTTCAGGTACTCACTAGTTCCTACAAATGCAAGTTGTTATCAAGAGTTCACCAGGCCCTTGAATCCTTCTTTCTTCCTGTCTTGCTATAAGATTTCCTTCACCTTTTCACATACAGCCCTGCCATGAAGCCATTAGACATGTTGTGATATAGTTAGAACCTCAACCATAGTTCAGATAAGGAAGGTCCCTAACCTTGGACTTACAGTCTCCCAAACTGTAAGCTTAATTCACCTCTTTGTGTTGTAAGCTTACAGGACCACAAGTATTTTGCTATAGAAACAAAAACTAGACTAATATTAGGCCTCACCAAAAAGGTTTGTTCCTTGAATGAGAACTAAAAGGAACAAGAAGAAAATGATAGGGAAAAAATGATTAGAATATAGCACCTGCGACTGGGCATAATGGCTTGTGCCTGTAATCCCAGCTCTTGGGAGACTGTAAGCAGGCAATTCACTACGAGTCTGATCTAGTAGTGAAACCCTGAACACCCTGTATGAACTCTTTCCAAGAAAAAAAGAGTATAGTACCAAAGATCAATATGTAGTGAAATACTAAATAATTTAACACACTTGAAGTCCAATTTTTAAAAAATAAGAAGGGCAAGAAAAATATTTTAAGTAACAATGGCTGTAGGAAAGAAAGAAGTGAGAAGCAAAATTTATCATTATTTTCAGGTGACATGATACTCTACATAGAAGACCCCAAAACTCCACCTAAGATTCCTAGCATTAATAAACAAAGTCAGTAGCATAACCAGATACAAAGCAAACACTCAATAGCATCCCTGTACAAAAGCAAAACACACACTGAGAAAAATTTAGGAAAACACACCTTTCACAACATGCAAAAAAGAAAATTATGAATCAATCTAACAAAGGAAGGAAAACACTTGAACAGTCAAAATTATAGTTTGCTGAAATAAGAGATCAAAGGTTTCAAAAAATGGAAAGATATTACTTGCTCATGTACAAGAATAAGAAAAACCAACACTGGGGCCGAGGAGATAGTTCAGTGGAATAAGAGCTTGCCTGGCAAGTACAAGGCCCTGAGTTCGATCCCTGGTACCACAAAAAAGAAAGAGAAACCAACATTGTGAAAATGGCCCACTCTCCCAAAACTGTTAAATGAATTCAGTGCAATCCTGATCAAAATATCATTAAATATCTCACATATGTAGAAAAAACATTTCTAAAATTCATCTGGAACCAGAAGATACATAGATTAGCAAAAGCAGTTCAAGGCAACAAAGAAATCAGGGGCCATCAGAACCCCTGACTTGAAATTATACATAGCCACTGTTATAAATTCAGCATGATATTGGCAAAAAAAAAAAAAAAAGAAAGACCTGAGGATCAATGGAACAGATTAGAAGATGAAGATACAATTAAAGACACAACTAAAGACACACCCACCCACCTTATCTTTGACAAAGGGGCCAAAAATTCACTGAAAGAATCATAGCTCTTCAATAAATGGTACTGGAAAAACTGGCTCTGTACTAAAATAAAGTCAAAATGGATTAAAGATCTAAAAATACTAAATCCACTAGAAGAGAAAATAAGTAGAAATTTTAAAGTGATAGGTATAGGAAGAGAGTTCATGAACAAAAAACAAACTTAGTTGGAAATATTTGAAAGAATCAACAACCAGAATCTCATCTTATTGAAAAACTTTTGCATATCAAAAGAAAACACCAACAGAATGAAAACATGACCCATTAATTGGGAACAACTGCCCTCAGAGAAAGGACTTCTATGTAGTACCTATAAAGAATTTTTAAAACTCAGGCATCCAAAATTCAAAGACCCAATCCAAACATGGGCATCTGAGCTGAATATATACTTCCCAGATGAAGAAATACAAAAAGCAAACAAATATATGAAGAAATATTAAATATCATTGGTTATTTAAGAAGTGCAAATGGAAGCAGCAAAGAGATTCCATCTCTACCCAGAAAGAGTAGCTATCATCAAGAATTCAACCAATGACAAATGCTGGGGATGGGGTGTTCTAGGGTAAAAGTAGGTGAGAGTGTTGACTGGTATAACCACTGTGGAAATCAGTGTGGAGATTCCTCAAAAATACCAATATTAGAGGCCCCATGGACCCAGCTCTTCCGCTTTTGGTTGTTTTTCCAGAAGAACTGAAGACCTCATACTAGAGTAATATATGTGCACTCATTTGTATAGCAGCATAATGTTTAATAGCTAAATCTTGGAAACAAACCTATTAACTGATAGGTTTGCCTACCAACTGAAGAATGGACAGAAAGATGTGGTATTTTTATACAACGGAGAACTACTTAGCTATAAAGGAAGATAAACTCAAAGCTTTTTTATGTAAATGGATGTAACTAAAGACCATGTTCATAATTTTTTAAAAAATCAGACTCACATGTATAAATATTGTATTGTCTCCCTACTGTAAAAACCTAACAGTAAATAAAATTTAAAAACTACAATAGATATTGTAAAAGGGAAAGAAACAATTGGAAAGAACAACTGGGACAAAGGAAAAAAGAAAAGAGTGAATATGCATATATAAATATACAAGATAGCTAAGATAATTGTACCTCTAATTCCTATCAGTTGGTTGAAAGAACAGTTAATACTTAATTTTTGGCCAAACTTGCATGCTTATGTCTGGTAATCTGAACAACTACTTTGAAGACAGCAAAATCCAATATGACAATCTTTGTTAACATTTTATTTTTTGAAATATTGTATTGTTTCTAACATTTTTATTATTTTTATTTAAATTAAAATAAAATTTTAAATGGTTGAAAATTTAATAAATGTGATGAAAATTAAGATAACCCAGCAATTGAATAAAACTCAGAAAATGTCAGGTAAGATAATGCAAAAACTAAACAAATAAAAAATATATAGTTGCATCATAGCCAAGTAGCTGAAAATCAAGAATAAAAAGAATATTTTAGGAATAATTGGACGGAGGTTGCAGAGATAGCTCTGCAGAATAAGTGCTTGCATGGCAAGTGCAAGGTCCTAAATTTAATCCCTCGTACCAATAAAATAAATAAATGAATGAAAGAAAGAATAATTGGAGGATGGCTGGGAGATAACTCAGTGGCCTAAGTGCCTGCCTGGCAAGCATGAGCAACTGGGTTCAACCTCTGGTACCCATGCCGTGCCAGCCACCAAAGCTGGGGATGATGGTGCAAGCCGGTAATCCCAGTACTGGGTAGGCTGAGACAATAGGGTCACTGTGAGTCCAAGCCACTCAGTAGGACCCTGTACCAAATAAATGAAAGACTTAAAAGATATTTAAAAAAAGAATAATTTGAGGAAAATAGTATTAGGTATAGAGGAACAATATCAAAATAATAGGTATGTTCAAAATAAGAATTACAAGTACAAAAATGGAACAACTTTTATATGCTAAGGGGAGAAATGCAGTAATGCTGATATAGAGAAATGAAACAACTTGAAAGATACCTGTGCCAAGTTCTTCTTCTCTAAAGATAAAGAATGAATTTTAGGAACAACAGAGCTTAAGAGCAGAATATACTTACTGAGGAAAGAAAGCACCTGTTCAAAAGAAGGACGTTGCCCCTGAATCTGGTTTTCTAGGGATTTTTATAGAGCAAAAATGAAGTGAGGTGGGTCTAAGGTGGAGAACATGGGGATTCATTTAGGTGGGAATGAGGTTGAACAAAACAGGTCAGTCAATAAGATTATGAGCACAAGGCACAGGGGCTAGGGGTTTGATTCCCTAGACCCTCCATTGAGGCACTCTGAGAAGGCAATTGAGACTAGTAATCCCAACTCTTGAAAGACTGTAGTCAGATCACTACAAGTCTAATCTAGTAGTGAGACCCTGAACATCCTGTAGACCCTTCCTTAAAATACAGAGAGAGCGAGAGCGAGCGAGCGAGCGAGAGAGAGAGAGAGAGAGAGAGAGAGAGAGAGAGAGAGAGAGAGAGAAGAAAGAAAGAAAGAAAGAGAAAGGAAGGAAGGAAGGAAGGAAGGAAGGAAGGAAGGAAGGAAGGAAGGAAGGAAGGAAGGAAGGAAGGAAGATTATAAGCACAATTACTCAGGAAAAATTGATTAATTTCAGAATCAAATGGGGAAATGAGTCACGTAGCAAGCAGACATGAATATAGAACAAGGGCTTTTCCTGAGGAGTGACTCTTCCAGGCTTCCTGAAGGTGAGAGACCTATTTAGAATACCCCTGATATTGATCCTTAGGAGGTATGCATTTGTTTGATCTTTTGTCTCCACGTGGCCAACAGCAGGGGCATCTGTCTCTCCAAGAGTTGCAGAGACTTCTTGTCTTCTGTACTGTCTTTTTGAGGGCCTAGCCCTCATCTAAGCAAGCTGCCTGCAACAATACCTCAGTTTGTGAATACTTCTGTTTACAAAACATTCAGCTCACCAACAGATGTGAGAAGAATATTTCTTCCATTAACAAACTGCATCAGGTGCTAAACACAACTATAGCCATCATTCCTACATGAACACAGACATAACTGTCTTCCCCAGAATCATAGAACAAATTAAGTTCATGGACCAGAATTCTAGTCCACTGAAAGTATTCTTCAAAATATATGAACAGGGCCAGGGAGATGGCTCAGTAGAACAAGCACTTGCCTGGCAAGCCCAGGGGCCTGAGTTCAATGCCTGGTTCAGCAAAAAACAAAACAAAACAAAAAAAAACTAAAATATATGAGCAGTGGCCTTGAATTTTCTATCTGTCTATCAGATCACCAGGATTACAAGTATGTGGCCCCAAGCCCAGCTGCTGCAGTAGTTTCATGTTTTGTGGTCCTATGGGCTAAATCCAGGGCCTGGTCACTGAAGTATATAATCTCTAGCCCTTTGTTATTATGATACAGGGGCCTCACTAAGATTTCAAGGCTTGAATTGCTGTCTTCCTGTTTCAGCTTCCCAGAGTGCTGAGATAAATAGTGTATATTAATGGTGAAGGAAAGAAGAAATAAAAATGAGACAGGAAGAAGACAAGGAAAAATCATATTTTAAAAAATGACCATTATAGCTTTAGGCCACAATTCCAGTTCAATTGTTCTTTTCTGTTCTTCCAGAACACAAGAAGCCTGGGCATAGCCCTTTCACTTACAGATGCACTTGGCCCTTTCCTTTGTCCTGTAGATAGGCTTCTTTCACCCAATAGATGAGCCTTTTACCTGTTAATTAGGGTTTTCCCTATGAATAAACCATTTTCTCACTGGGGGGAGGGGGTAATCCTCCTCTACCCATTAAACCAAGGTCACAGATTTAGCCCACAGCCTGCCTTGTCACCTCTAAATTAAGCCACTACCAAAACACATAAAGGTTAATTTGTCATGGGTCAGCTATCTTCCCCCACCCACTAGACCAAGACCAAAACTACAGAATATCATATTTTACAAATGTCCACCACCAAAAACACATAAACATTCTCAACTCTGAACTGTACAGCAACTCATTTCTATGAGCACAAGCATTCTAGTCTTGAGTGTGTCCTAAAATCTCTGCCTAATAAACCCTTCCCATGTTTCTTACTGATACTTCCTGAAAATTCTTTTTCTGCAACAGGAGTCAGTGAACCTATAAACTTATTCTGAAAAATGATGGCTCGGTTCCTTAAGGACATCTCAGTCCTAGTCAGACACGTTCTTTTGGCAACACAGAGAAGAGACAAATGAGGAACTGCGATCATGACTTTTGTAAATCTGGCCAAATGCTTTTAATTTTCTTTCTCACCTCCCTTAACCCCTTTTTCCTCTGAGACATAGTTTTCTCCAACCATTTGCCCTCTAAACCTCTAAGGCATAGTTTATCTGTTTGCCTTCTCCTTTTTCTCTTCTCCCATCCACAAATTTCTACAGCCCTGTTTTGTTTTGTTTCCTTTCTGGCAGTAGAGATACTTAAGTCCCCATAAAATGAGCACTTATTAGCAAAAGCACTGAAGACAAAAGGTACTTGTTCACTCTAACAAGAAATGAGGTGTCCAGAAGAATTCTCTATGATGGTAGTGGCCTTAGTGGGCAATTCTTCAGACTGACATACCCCATTTCTGGGCAAAATGAAACTATTACTTGCTCACCAGGAAGATAAATATAAGGACAGGCCCTCCAGTGTCTTAAGCACAGTTTCTCATGCAATCAGCACAGGACATCCAGTCCCGTTGTTATGGGCAGCTGAGTTAGAATTATTATAGGCAGTCAGAGAGGGAAAGGCCTCAAGGAGACAGAATGGAAGACAAGATGACTTTGCTACTTTCGGAGATACAGACCCCTGTGGTGGGTGGGCAAGATCTCAAGACAAAAGAGTAAAGAAATGCGACCACATACCTCTCTAAAGATAGGCATCCAGCACTGACTTTCTGAGTGAATGGCTCACCTTAAGGAAACCTGGAAATCATTAATCCAGCCCCTTACAGAAAAAAACCTCATTTCTTTAATTCATACCAGATTGCTGTTTCCCCTTGCTATGTGACTCGCTTCCCCATCCAGATTCAATCACTTTTACCTGAGCAATGGAGCTTGTAATCTCATTCATTGACTAGTTTGGTTTCACTTCATGCTCCACTTAAGTGAGTTCCCATTTTCTCTGCCCTAGACCCACCTCCACAAATATCTCAGGAAGGCACAGCTTCAGGGGCAACCCACTCGATCCCCCTTCTGTCCCTCTTGGGTGGAAGGCTTCTTCCCCAATAAATATTCTGCTCTTAACCCCCTTTTGTTTCTAAAGTTCATTTTTAAGTTTTAGAGAACATGAACTTGTCCCAGATGCCTTTCAGGTTGAGTTTCATTCCCCGATATCTCGGAGACACCATGCAGCATACTTGCTTTTCGAGTGACACCTGAAAGAAGGAGCCTCCTTGAATCGTGCACATTTTTTGTCTTCAAACACTTGAGATAGCAGGAGAGCCTTTAAAAATGCTATTTAGATTCTGCCTCTTTTTCTCTCTTAAAATAGAAGGGCAGAAAATCCATCGGTTTTATTCTTGAGCTCCTATTTTTGAGTAGCTGTGAAGATTTCCTAAGCCATGCAGATTCAAGTGGTCAGTCTGGTGATAAATTGTGTTGTCCTGGGGATGTCCATGAACTCAAACCAAGAAGAAATACATGGGAGTACTCATATTTTTTCCACCTCTCTCACCTAAGAAAGCCCCAACCCCACGTCTGTCCCCTTTCTACTATTCAAGACTTCATCTGTCAGAAAATTCAAATCTTTGGCTTATTTTGCTATTGGTTATCAGGGAGAGGCAGAAGGCTGGAGGGTAGCGGATCACTGGAGGCCAGAAAGCTCTGTAAGCTTTCTCATGGCTCTGGGACAGTTCTAGTGCATCTCACTAATATAGGGAATGAAACTTCCAGTCTGAAAGATACCTGCGATGAGTTTGTGAACTCTAAAACTGAAGAATGAATTTAAGGAGATTAAGAGCAGAATATATTTATTGTGGGAAAGAAAGCTTCTAAGAAAGGGACAGAAGTGGACTGGAGCAGGTTGCCCAGGAATCTGTCTTTTATAGAGCAAAACAATGCAGTGACAGGGCCGGAGAGATAGCTTAGCAGACTAATTGCCTACTTAGCGAAGCATAGGGACTTGGGTTTGATCCCCAGCACCACATGTCATGTTGGTCCTGCCCACTGGTGTGGTGGCACATACTGCAATCCCAGTACTGTGGAGTCAGAAAACAGGAGGATCACTATGAGTCCAAACTGGTAGTGACACCCGGTATAAAATACATAAAAGAAAAATAATGTGGTGAGGTGGTCTAAGGTAGAAAACATGGGAACTTGCCAGGTGAGCATGAGGTGGGACAAAACTATGGTCAACCAATAAGTCTACAAGCATAATTGTTCAGGTAAAATGGATTAAATCCAGGACCAAATGGGGAAAGTGAGTCATGTAGCTAGTGGACATGAATACAGAAAAGGAGCTTTTCCTTTAGAGATTGGTTTAGTGATTCTTCCTACCTTCCTCATCAATCCCAGATGCTCACCTTTAGGGAGGTGAGTGCTTGTTTGAGCTTTTTTCTTGGGGTTTGGCCCACAGCAGGAGTGTTTGGCTCCCTCACAGCTGCAGGCACCTTGTCTTCCATACTGGCTCCTTCTAAGGAGCCTATCTCAATCAGCTGCATACAACACCACTATCTGGGAGAGAGGAGGGGAATCTCATGGCTCTTTTCTGAGCTGTTAGGAGAGGGAGACCACCCCGTGGGAATACACCACTTTAGCCCTTCTCGGCTGTCTGCCATGACCTTCATGGGTCCTAGGGCTGCCTGGCAAGCCTAGTACTGGGGTTAATTAAGGCAATTATCAATTTAAGTGGGATCACCTATCTGATTTGAGTCACGGCTGTGGGCAGAGGAGACCCACTTGGAGAAGACTGTTGGATAGCATGAAAGGAGAAGAAAAGGGGAGGCTGCACGCTGATGCTCGTCTCTCATACTAACTTTCCTGGCTAAAGCTGATCATCATTGCTGGTCCTGCTACTTACACTGATCTTCCTTGCAACATTTTCAGGAGGCTAGTTTTCCTTGAAAGAGCTTGCCTCTTTGCATGGAAGCTTGGATCCTTGTAGTCTCTAGAGATGGCTGTTATTCTCTTCAGAGGAGCTCTAGCCTTCACCTGCACTTTAGAAATTATTTCCTCCTTTGGGCACAGACATCTCAGCTTCCAACACAGGCTCTCCAGTACAAATCCTCAGGTCTGGGATTGTGGACTCCTCAGCTTCATGATTCAGACTCAAACAGGGTATCGCTCTGGGTGAATACTGCATGCTAATCTTGTAAATGTCTGTGTCCTGCATTAAATCTGTCTGTTTTGCAGATATTGACTAATATGCCTCATCTTTAGGTTTTTCTTTTTCTTTTCTTCTTGGGCCTCTTCTGACCCTTCTCTAATGTTATCTTATATCCTCCCTCCAGCTCGATAGGTCTTGGTGTTTCTGTGATAATTTTAGCCTTATGTTTATCTCTCTGTTGAGAATAGGATGAGATCTTTAGCTGTAAGTTATGTTTGCCTAATTTGTAAACCCTGTATGAGTTCCTTATGTATGTTATAGGTCAATAGATCCAAAAATCTTTGGGGAAAAGGTTTGAGTAAAACCTAGCTGCTGTATTCAACTCCTTTTGCTAATGTTTACTCTAGATATAAGCAATTGATTTCTTTATGACTAACAAGCATACCTGGACTAGGCAATGGCCAAAAAACATAATTCCTCCCTCTGGGTAGTTCCAACCCTGGGGTAACGATAAGCTGCTCTCCTAGGCAGTTCTGACTCTGGGACAAGGAACAAGCTTTACACTAAGTGTGACTCTAGTGTTGGACGAAACTTACATGTAGTATGATCCCACTTTCTCCTAAGTGGCATGACTCCAGGATGGGTCTGATGGCTCCCGCAGCCTGAAAGAGACACCTAAATAGGATCTCATCTTTTTGCTTTTCCATTGTGGTTTTTTTCTTTCCTCATCTTTTTCAGAAGCATATGAATGAAATCTTGAAAGCAAGAAGTGCATCATAAGTGATTATGGGAAATTCAGTGCCTGTACCAAAATGTATAGCCTTTCAGTTCTATTTTATGAACTTGGGACCAAGCTAAAATGGAGGACTTTTTAAAATTGCTTTTGTTTTCCAATGTAAATTAAAGAATAAAATAATAAGCCTTCAAACTTGGATTTATAGTGAGGAAGAAAATTAAATGTAGGTCCTATTTAACAATTCATACCTCTTTTCTTTCCCTTTCTGACTTTCACTAGGTAATGTCTATTTGTCAACATTAAGTGTTTCCTAATAAATACTCTAAAGGTATACTCTAAATGTAAAAAAAAATATTTATTAATCTATTTATTTGGTACAGGGTCTTGCTATACAGCTTGGACTTGCAGGGATCCTCCTGCCCCAGACACCCCCACGCTGGGATGACAGGCATGTTCCACCACAGCAGACTGTAGTGGCCAGCCCAGCATGCCCAGGGTTCTAGGGCAGGCAGAGCATCTAGAATAGGGGCTCAGACTCAGCCCTGTGCTTGCCAGACGGGCACTTAGACGACCAGGCTATCTTCCCAGGCCGATCTCCTCTAAATTTTGTCAATAAAGTTATACCCTGTAAATCGGTTAAAGGAATCTATATTTTGACTCAAGGGTAAAAACTAAGAAAATATATGTAAAAGTTTCCACATAGCTGTGATGCTAATTATTGATGATACAAAAGTTTTGCATTTTGAAGATGCAAAACTTAGAAAAACATCTCGCTTCAAATATTTCCAGACTGTTATTGTTTATGATGGTGAACATTTTCAGGCTTAGTTTCATGTAATTATTTTATAATTGTGTTATTATAGTTAGATGTATCTAAACACTACAGTTCACATAGTATCACACTAATAATTAGAGACTGGGCACTAGTAACCTATATGAAGTACATCTATATACATATATAATTAAAACACACTTTATTAAATGATAAAAAAATTAAATAAAGGTTTATATCATTTAATATATCATAATTATGTAAGCAAGTGACAAAACAGAAATTCAAATGTATTTCAGAGATAGCAAAACCTGATTCTTGTAATGTAATTTTATTATATTTGCTGTCATTATAATTGCTAATGCTACAATGTTATGTTACTCCTGATTACAAGTTTTCCCTGTAAAATTTTATAACTGTTATTTGTTAACAGACTTCTAAAACAACCATGACTGGTAAAGTAAATAGTATTTCTCTGATCATACTTTATATTTCAAAGTGCTTAATATCCTTATGAGATTGTGGGATTACTGAGTCTCCTGCTCACACCTCAGCAGAGGCACAACTGACCTCATGGCTGCTCAACAACTGAGGCTTAGCAGTGAAAGTTTAGAAAGACAACTGGGCTAAGGGGACCACCAATATTTTGGCTCTGGTACTCCAAAGTCAATTAGGACCCAGGGCATGGTGACACTCCTCTAAAAGTGTCCTGGAACTCCAGTGAGTCACTCAACCTCCAAAAGAGGGAGACTGTTGGACGACACGTGACAGAGTCAGCCAGTGTGTATTGTGTTAAAAGTAGAGTCACAAAAGAAGAAAGCATTGCCCATGTTCCCAAAGGCAGCCATTTGGTCAAGTAAGACCACGACTGTGCTGGCAAGTGACACTGATAGAAGAAACAGACTACAGAGGAACAGGAGGCTCCTCACTTGGCCCCAGGAATAGTCCCTAAAGAGATTTAACTGATCTTAAAAATTGGTGAAGAGTAATTGATGTATATACACCAGCACACACCTATAAATCCAGCTCTGGGGAGGCTGAGGCAGGAGAATAGTTGTGAGTTTGAGGTAGTCTGGGCTACATAGTTCACGGCCATTCTATACTACATAGCATAACCCTGTCTCAAAAAATAAATAAATGAAACTAATCATTATTACTTTTGTAGTATATACATTCATCTACTTCAGACATTATATCTTTATAAATTTAAAAAACAGTCTTATCCATGAATAAACCACTTTTTTCACCTGAAGGTGAAAGTAAAATAAGCTTTCCCCTACAAATGGACCATTGTCTTACTGTGAAAGGATCACCCTCCCTCGCCCATGTGACCAAGACCAAGATTATCAGATCCTACAAATTTGCCAAAAACCCATAAATATTCCCAGTTCCAAGCTATATAGTATCATGTCTCTGAGGGCCCACTTTTCACATGAGTGCATCTTAAAATCTCTGCCTAATAAAACCATCTTATGCATCTTACTGACATTTTTGGAAATTTCTTTTTTTCATGACAGGAGTAAGTGAAACTTATTCTACAAACTGGGTTAGGTTCTTTATTTCAGATGTAAGGACACCCTCAGACCCAAACTGGTAACAGCACTGTGCCCCTTTGGCTTCTCTTATTTTGAATTAGGATCTCCCTAAATCTACTGGACCTTGCCTCTAAATTGACATCATCTCGGCCTTCTGAGTTATCTCTGAGGGCATTCATCACCAAATTTGGCCCAGCTGGCTTGCCTGCCTGTTCCCTTCCTTTTTTCTTTCTTTGCTTCCTTCCTTCCTTCCTTCCCTCCTTCTTTCCTTTTCTCTTTACTTGTTTGCCTTCTTTCCTCTCTTCCTTCTCTTCTTCCTTTCTTTCTTTTTTCCTATCCTTCCCTAATGCCCCCTTTCTTTTGCTTTCTTTCCTGATTTCTCTCCCTCCCCCAAATTTCACCAACAATCCGATTTTAAAAAAATTAGAAAGGTCTTATCCCCTTCTCCAAATATTATGTAGGTGGCAAATGAGCACACAGGAAGTTGCTCCACATCACTGATCACTAGCAAAATCCACATCAAACTCATAGTGAGAGAAACCACACAACACCAGGGTGGCCACTAGTAAAAGAACAGATGAAAAAGCAAGGAAGTTGGAACCCTTGCCCACTAGTGCTGGGAATGCAACATAGCGCACCCGATACGGAAAATAGCATGGTGGTGACTTCTCAAGGAAAATGAATAAATAAATAAAATTGTCGTACAACTCAGCAGGCTCTTTTGTAGTTATTTATCCCAAATGATATCAAGAATCCCAGATAAGTGCACATTTGTGTGCATTAATATATTATTCACAATATCCAGTAGATAAACACCACTCCAACAACCATGGACAAATTCATTAACATTCATTTTCAGAGTATTAGACAGCCTTAAAGAAAAAGGAAATGTTACCCAATATACAACACAAATAAATGGTGGCACATAAAATAATCAAGATGCAAAATACAAATTAAGTATTGTTATTCTCATATGAATCAGCAAAAGCAATCAAAATCATCAAAGCAGAAATAATACATGTGATTACCCTGGAAGCATAGACAAATGAGAAAGAAACAAAAACTAATGGATAGACAATTTCCATAATACGAAATGAAAGCAATAGAGATTTTGACACAACACTTTACACTTAAAAATGGTTAATATAGTAAGTTTAAGATCAGGCGGTTTTCCCTGTTACAAAGTAAAGTGTATGTTCCATAAAAATAAGTACATTTTTGGATATATAGAAATTAAATTTGTCAGCTGTAAACATAAATTTCAAAAAAATGCTAAGAAAAGCTCCTCAGTCTAAAACAACTTGAGATGAAAACTTGGATTTAAATACCATTTGGCAATAACTCACATAAATAAGAGCTGCATGCATGGAATTATTCAGATGCCAATTTGTTATTTTACCTGAATTAAGTTAACAATAACTTGAAGTAAATGAAATACATGTTTTGTCTTACTTTCAAATTCACATGAAACCTGCAGCAGAGAAGACCATTTTCTAGGCCAGAAGTCTCAAGAACATTTTAAATATTTAAATAATACAGAATGCACTATCTGGACACAAAGGATTTAAGAAAATAGGAAGCAGAAAAAATATAGAAAATTCCAAAATTTTTGGAAAGTAAATACCTTTACTTTCTTTTCCATGACGAAAAGAAATCACAGGGAAATTTAAAACTCTCTTAAACTGTTACAACAGACCACAATATATCAACTTTAAAAGAATGTAACTACAGCAGTCTCACTCATTCCTTGTCTCAGGAACTGAGGGGAAGGAAAATTGTAGAAGGAAATTATGAAACTACCTGTTGCTATTCCTGAGTAATAAGCTGTACTTTTCCTCTCAAGCAGGTATCTTGTGATTGTTTCTAGTATCAGAAAACTGGAGCAATCTAACAAGGAGAATACAATCTTGGGCCAGCCAGCTAGCTTAAAGGCCTGCTTAGGCACGTGGAAGGGTCTGAGATTTGATTCTCAGCCTGCTGTGCTGGCTGTGCCTCCTGGGTCACTGAGATAGTGATTGAGACTGGGTGTGGTGTTGTGCACCTGTAATCCTAGCGCTCAGGAAGCTGAAAATAGGAGAATCACTGTAAGTCTGATTTGTGTAATGAGACCCTGTGAACCCTGCACTAAATACAAAATAATAATAATAATAATAATAATAATAATAATAATAATAATATCTCATACCTTCACACTTTTGAAGTTATCTATAAAAAATATTCCAGGAATTGATCTAATATATTTGAGAAGTTAATATTGACAAAGGGGAATTATAATTCAATGGAAAATTGCAACTTAGTTTTAAAATAGTATTGGAACAACTAGCTTTCCAACTGGTCTTCCCCCTGGCTTTCCATAAAGTAACCCTACTCTTCCACCTTAAACAAAAATAAATTTCATAGCAAAGCACTGAAATATAAAACATGAAACAGTAAAATGACTACAAGATAGAAAAATCTAAGGAGGTCTTTAACATATCTGGAAAATCAATGGCCAGCCAGACAGCTCAGCAGACTAAAGAGCCTGCTTAGGCAGAGAAGAGTGTCCGGGGTTCAGTCCCTGGCATGTCGTGCCATGCCAGCCCTACCCACAAGGCACACTGAGGCAGGGATTGAGCCTGGGATGGTGGTATAAGCCTTTAATCCCAACACTGGGAGGCTGAAAACAGGAGGATCACTACAAATTCAATCTACACAGTGAGACCCTGTGTAGATAAATACATAAAAAAGAAAACAAAATCAGTAGTTATAAAAGACAAAATATATTTAAATTATAAAATTCATAAAATGTGTATGATGTGCCTATGGAGTGTCACCCAGAAAGAAAAAAATCTCTCAGGCTTTCACAAAGAGCACACTGGTCAAGCAATGGCTGTGACTCATCCACACAGCTGACACTGACAAAAGATCTACAAGCTGCTCTACTGGTTTCAGGATAAATGCTGAGAAGATTTGACTGACCTGGTCAGATACAAAAGTTACATTTTTAGTTATCTAGGTGTTGCTTTAATTTGGTCTTAACCATCCAGCAGAAAACTATAACCACAAGGTATAAAAAGTAATGCCATAATAATATGCTGTAAAAGGCTCAAGTCAACAACTTCTGAAAATTGCCAGTCCTGCTGATGGTCCACAACTCTTAGATTACATTGGGATATTTTGCTGAATTCAAGTACCTACGCTATTTGAACTGGCATCAAATATGAAAAGGTCCTTTAAAGACTTCTCCAAACACAGCTTCTCTAACAACAATGAAACAACCTTCTCAGAAAAAATAAAGGGGGAATGTAAATGAAAGGCCATGTTTTTGTACTGAAAAAATAATATGTGTATATACACAATAGTTAGGATAGATATACAGCCACTTTCTCTTAGTTCAATGAGAAGAAAGATGTGGACTAATAGTGTTTATACAAGAGATCATGTCTGCATCTTGAACTGTGAATAGCTACTATGAAGACAACAATGTGCAATGTATTAGTTATTGTAACTGACCTACTAACATGTTTTCAAACTGTCTCATTGCTATTTCTTTCTCAATGAAATCAATAAAAAATTAAAAAAAATAAAATTCATAAAATGTATGACAGAAAATAATATCTACCAGATGAATATGAAAATATTATAATGCAAACAAAAGAATTAGCATAAACCTTATGCATTGTAATGTAATATACTATCAGTTTTTACAAATAGGAATATGAAAACAATCCTGAAGATAATTATGCTGAGAATATGGAAAGGCAATTCGCAGATCTCAGGCAAAGAATAAAAAATATATTGGAAAAAGAAAAAACAATAATAATAGTGGCAAGAATTTAAATTGCCATGTGATATCATCTTATTCCTATAGATGAAAATTAAATTTCTTATGTCTTTTTCAGGGAAGTGGTAAGGAAGATGTTTCTCATATGCTTCCTATGGAAGTATAGATTGTTAAAATCCCTAAGGGAATAAGAATTTGGAAGAAATCTATATCAATAACTATTAAAATTAATACTATTCTGTCTGCACCCCTTAAACAGCAGTCACATAAAGATATATGTACAAGAATATTAACAATAACATGATTCGTATTGGTTATAATTGCAAACAAACTGAATGTTCATCAAGAGAGTGCTGAATAAGCTATAGTGTATCTGACTGTCATACATTATATAACTAATAAAAAAGAATAGAATCTGAAACTTTGAATATAAATTGTAAACCTGTATTGCTAAGTGGAAGAACAAAACATGCACATAATCCTATATATATAATTATGTAATATTGTAGTTGTATAATTTTATTATATATTCATGAAGAAAATAAAAGATCCAGCTAACATGATGTAACTGTGTGAACATGAAGAGTCAGGGTGATTTGATGGGACAGTTAAGAAAAAGATAAAGAGAAGTTCCACAATAACAGGGAAATGTATACAATAATATAAAAGTACGGTACGTATGTGACTGAATAACCATGTATTTGCAGAGATAGCAGACATTTGAATAATTTACCTTATATTAACAGACTAAATCACTGTGGTAAAAGGATAAATATATTCATTTTAATTAGGTAAGCTGGCCTCAAATTTCACCTTTGCAAGACACTAGACTTACAATTTCATGCCTGCAAAATAACTTCCCTGAGCCTCAGTTTCTTCATTCATAAGATTTATTTAAAAACACCATCAATCATATACTTTCATGGTATTGTTACAAGGATTAGATTCTCAAATATGCATTAATTTTTATAAATTGTAACATTTTCACTGCTCAACTGTTATTGTTGTCATACAATTAGAATCGTATATATTATAGATTTCATTCTTAAATCTCTAAAAGCTACTAACATTACTACTATGCTGAAATCATTCAGTCTTACTTTAAAATTAATGCAGTGTTAGCAACAAAATGAAAAATAATGGTAAGATTCATAAATATACAAGTGGATATAATTTGGAATTAACGTTCAGAAATGCCACCACCTGGATTACCATGTACCCTCTAAAATTTTAGGTCAAATTTAAATCAATATAATTTTTTTTTTTGTCAGAAATGTCATGCTTGAATTTTTGCTCTTGCTTGGGATAAAATAAAATATTTAATAGGTATTATTTTTCTTAGATCTATAAGCAAAAACGTGAATAAATAGCACAAATGAAGAAGCTATCAAGATGACACTCTAGACATCTAAGGGTCATAGTTATATGGCCAGTTACCAATATGGGTAAGGTTCTCTCTTCCTTTGTAAGCCTTGCTGTGGTGTACAAAGGCCAGAAACATTAACATGAGCTAATGATTCCTTGAAAAGAACCATCTCAGGTCTACTGATGAATTCGCATCTTAGCAAGGTTCCCCGGGTCCTTTATTTGTCAACTTTGAAAAGTTAAGCTATGCCTATCATGGAAAGTTACATATGGCTGAGCATGGATGCTACACCCATGGGGCTATCACATTGGAAGCTGGTTTCCTGAAACAGTATGAAGTCTTCCGTGAATGGAATGTGAAAGTGCTGTGTGTCTAAGTGGTCAGTAGGTGGGTGTGCCTAGGGACAGGAGAGGAAAGTATGAGAGGTAAAGGGCTTAGCATCCTCCCTCTGCGACCTGCTTAGCTTATACATTCACATGAGTGCTGAGGAAGGCATTTCAGGGTTCCACTCTCCTTGGGAGCCATTGGTAACTCCAGCCCAGTGCAGCTTTGATTCCATGTGTAAACAGGAACAGAATGAGCTCTGCGTAAGGGAAGCCTTTTCTGTCTTGCTAAAATGAGACCCTTGTTTCATATGAGCAGGTGGTATTGAGTCAGGAGGTAAAGGATGATGATTCTGGTGTGATCCCACTTATGCCTTCGTGCTAGCTCATGTGACTCCTGCGATCTGGAGAAATAGCATTTATGTTATGCAACATTTTGAAAGGTTTTTTCCTATAAAACAGCGTCTACATATGGTTAAGCCAATATTTCTCAGTGACTTCTAATTGTCCAGAACAAACTATTTCTGTTTTCAGCATATTGGTCCACTTGAAAGCACAAATATATTGGACTGATTTATGTATTGCAAGTGGTAATATTTATAATTAATAAAAGAACAACTCATTTAAAAGCTATATTTTTCTTTCTTTTTAATGTAGCCAATTTTTTTCCATTTATTTTTATTTTATTAAAATACAAATGTCAATCAGACAGTTTCAAAACACCTTAACCATACAGAGTCGATGAATTAATACATTGCAAACTGTTTTCATAACGTTTTGGTATTGTACAAGGTGCATACATGGTATTATATTTACAGGTATTTTTATAGCTGAATTATATCAAAAATTCAATAATTATTTACCTAGTGGATGACCATAGCACTAAAAGCCAACATAATATCCTGTCCAACCACCATTAGTGCAGATCTTGCCTCTCATAGAATTATGTAGAAGCACAGCATTATCTATCACAACTGTACTGTCTGTACACACACATCATGATTTTTTCTTTCTACAACCCTTCCTTTGTCCACACCTGTCAAAGGTGGGCACTCCATTGTCATTCAAGTAACTTAGGTGCTTGAACTCGACAACACAATCCAACACAGTCCAGCATTCCACAACAATAGTGAGTTATCCAAAGAAGTTGTCAACCATAGCCATTTACAGCTCAGCTTAATATTATGGCCCCATAATGTATACTTCATTTTTATACTTTTCTGCTGGATGGTTAAGACCTAGATAGAGCAAGACTTATATACCAACACATGTACTTTATGTTTCTTATGTGGTCAGTGAAGTCCTCACAGGGTTTATCTTGTAGTCCTGTACCTTATTCTGAAGATCCTTTGTCTGTGTCATCCATGTGGATGAGTCACGGCCAATGCTTGACCAGATTGCTCTCTGTGAGAGCCTGAGAGAAAGTTTTCTCTTCATGTGACTCTCCTCAGGCACACTATAGAACTTCCATCACTTTCCTCTGTGGCTCCACAATCTCCTTGCTCAGAAAATTTGGAGCTCACCTGAGTCTCATGATATTGCAGTACAGGTTATCCTATGTACTGAGTCTTCACTGACCTTGAAAGGCTAGGGCCAAAATGTTGGCTGGCCTTGTGGCTCTTCTATTTCTCCAACTCTGACTTGTGATCTTAGGTTGTTAACCGTCCAGAAGAAAAGCTGATTGGTATCCTGCAGCATATGCCATTCACTTTGCCTTATCTGACTCAATTGATTTTACTTGTTGTACATTTCCTTTTGTATTTCTGCTTTTCGCTTGTTATACTAGGGAGACTATACGATATTTACACATGTGTGTCTGGTTTATTTCACTTATGAGTATATGGTCAAGTGGCATCCACTTCAGTATAAATGCTTCAAACTTATCATTCTTAATAGCTGAGTAATACTCCATTATATGGAAATACCACATCTTTTTCAACCATTCTTCATGTGATGGACATCTTGGTTGTTTCCAAGATTTTGCTATCACACAGTGTGCTGCTATAAACATAGGTACACATATATCTCTATGATACAATGTATCCAAATCCTTTGGGAAAATTCCCAGTAGGGGGATAGCTGGCTTGAATGGGATTTCTAGTCCCATTCTTTTGAGGAGTCTCCATACTGACCTCCACAATGGTTGTACCAGTCTACATTCCCACCAGCAGTGGAGAAGTGTTCCCTATTCCCAAAAACCTCTCCAACATTTGTTGTTGGTTGATTTCCTTATGATACCATTCTTTCTGGAGTGAGATGATATCTCAGTGTTGCTTTTCTTTGCATTTCACGAATGGCTAGCGATGTGGAACATTTTTTCATATATTTGTTCACTTCTTTAATTTCATCCTCTGAGAAGTGTGTATTCATCTCAGATGCCCATTTCTGAATTGGGTCTTTAAATTTGAGGGCCCTGTTATATCTTAGTTATTTATAAATTCTAGAGAGTAGACCTCTGTCTGATTGCTTATTAGTTAGGAGTTTTCCAAAGTTTGTGTGTTGTCTTTTCACTCTGTTCACAATTTCTTTTGACATGCAGAAGCTCTTTAAGAAGAGTTGATCCCATTTGTTGATTCTTTCAAGAGCTTCCTGTGCGAATATATGTTTGTTCATGAACTCTTTACCTACCCCTATGTCTTCAAGTGTTCCTCCTACTTTCTCTTCCAGGAGATTGAGTGTTTCTGTTTTAACGTTTAGATTTTTAATCCATTTTGACTTTAACTTAGTGCATGGTGATAGAGCTGGATCAAGTTTTAGTTTTCAGCATTTAGAAAGCCATGTTTTCCAGCACCATTTGTTAAAGAGGCTATCTTTCTCTCAGTGGGCTTGTGAAGCCCCTTTGTCGAAGATAAGATGGCTGAGTGTTTTCTTAGATGCCTCTGCATATTCTAATCTATTCCACTGATCCTCAGGTCTATTTTGTTGCCAATACCATGTTGATTTTATCATAGTGGCTTTGTAGTATAATTTCAAATCGGGAATTGTGATGCCTCCTGCCTTGTCTTGATTGGCCAAGATTGCCTTTGCTATTCTAGGTCGTTTGTGGTTCCAAATAAATTTTAGGATTGATTTCTCTATATCTCGGAGGTATGTTGGTGGCAATTTGATAGGGATTGCATTAAATCTGTACAGCAATTTTGGGAGTATGGCCATCTTCACGATGTTGGATCTTCCTATCCAGGAGCATGGAATATCTTTCCATTTTCTGAAATCCTCCACAATCTCTTTTCTTAGGGTGTTGTAATTTTCCGTGAAAAGATCTTTGACTTCCTTGGTTAAGTG
>PVKA01014465.1:0-42108 GCA_004027165.1 Ctenomys sociabilis
TAGAAGCACAGCGTTATGTATCCAAACTGTACTGTCTGTACACACATCATGATTCTTCCTTTCTGTACCCCTTCCTTTGTCTACACCTGTCAAAGATGGGCACTCCATTGTCATTCATCTAACTTAGGTGCTTGAAAGTCCCTAACTCTTAAGTGCATTCTCTGGTTATTCCATTTCTGCTAAATTTCCCATGTAGCTAGATTCTCCAGCATTAGGACAAGAAAATGTGTAGATACAAGTTAAGAATAGTGGAGATGCAGCTTGTAACTCATTGCTGAAATGGAAGTATTGCTCTTTTTTCTGTATTTGGTACAGGGTCTTACCACACAGCTCAGACTAATAGTGACACTCCTGCTTTTATCCCACCCAGCATTGGGGTTATATAATGCTCCACTATGCTCAGTCTTGATGGTCGCCTCAGCATTCCCAGGACTGGGGATGGCATGACAGGTGGTTGCAGGGATCAAATCGCAGCATTTGAGCTTGCCTGAGTAGGTTCTCAGTCCACTGTGCTATCTCACCTGCCGATCAACATTTCTAAAGACAAATTCAGATGGTATCTCAGTGTTGTTTTAACTTGCATTTCATGGATGTCAAGCAATATGCAGCATTTTTTCATATATTTATTCACTTCTGAGACAAGGTTCGCCTGTCACAATGAGAATAAAGCATTCAGCTGCTGACATCTGAGCCTAGGGATATGCTAATTTTAGAATGTGGAAATTGAGTGGACAATGGAAAACAATTAGATCCAGGACCCTGTAATGGGTGTGTAATTTATGGTCTGTGTTATACGCATGCACCTGTGGACACATGCTGTTTATACCTCACAAGCCTCTTTTGTGGATCATCTGGGCTGGTTTTCATCTTGCCAGGAAATCCTTCATCAGTAGGCAGCCCAGCTCCCTGAGGAGCTCTTCCACTACATATCCTGTCCTGGAGTGGGAGGCAATGAGTCTAGAACAATGAATCTCAAGAGATATTACTGAGCCATTTAAGGGCTCATTCAGCATCCTCCAGCCAGAAGAAGACCTCAAAATTGCACAACCTCTGTCTGCTTTCCATTTCATGTACAAGGGTGCACCCCTTACACAAATGCTTCAGGGACTCCCAGATAAACCCATGTTGCATCCAGAATACTCTAAGTGTGTAACTCAATATTTTTTGAGACATAGTCTCGCTACAGCATTCGGTCTGGACTCATGCTCAGTTTTGCAAGTAATTTTCTAAATGTACTTACTACAGGGTTTACATCATCTCACTACATGGATAGAACTCACAGTGATCCTCCTTTTCTTAGCGTTTCATGCACTGGGATTTCAGGTGAGTGCCACCAGGCCCAGTCTCAATAACCTTCTCAGTATGCCTCAGGGGCATGGCTGGCACACTTTTAAAGGGATCAAACCTTGATCTCTACAAGTTTCTAAGCAGGTGCTTCAAGGTGTGGAGCAATCTGACCAACCATTTTTGCTCAGGCTTGTATTGCCCAGGCTGATCTCATACTCGTATCAACATTGCTGTCTTGGCCTCCTCAGTGCTGGAATTACAGGAATGCACCACCAGGCCTGGTTCCTTTTATACCAATATTTCATTGATATAAAAGGCTCCAGTCTGGCAAGTACAAAGTCCTGAGTGCAATCTTCATTACTTCAGAAAAAAAAAAATAAAGAAAAGAAAAAGAAAAAGAAAAAATGAAGCTGAGTAGAGATGTGTAAAGATGGTCTTCAGGAACTTGGAAGAGGGCTGGTTCATTCTTTTTCTGGAGGAAGCTTTCAGATGTGAGTGTTGGCAAATTGAGATTGGATGGTGTTGAGAATCTTCACATGATGTCAGCACGCCCTGTGTTCACCCCTATCCTATCCCACGTACTGCTGCAAGAGACCAGACCTGGCCAGTAAAGCACTCACAGCCCCTGTTCTGAGTGCATTCTCTGCTTACTCCATTTATGGGAAATTTCCCCTGTAGCTGGAAACTCAAGGCACAAAAATGAGTGGATATCATAGGTTGAAAAAGCAGAGGTGCAGCTTGTGATTCGGCCATGAGAAATGAACATATCTTTCTTGTTTGTTTAAGTATTTTGTACAGGATCTTACTACACAACACAGACAAGGCTGTTTTCAGCCTTTGCAGCTCTTGGATTACAGTGCTCACCACTACGCCTGGTCTTGTTGCCCATCTCAGCACTCCCAGGGCTGGGGATGGCATGACATGTGGTGCCAGGAATCAAATCTCACTTTCCGAGCTCGCCTAAGAAAGTGCTTCGTCCATTGTGATATCTCACATGCCCATTGGCAATTCTAAAGTCACACCTAGGTACCAGTTCACAAACTCTTCTCAGTACCCAGTAAAAACATTACTGTTAAACATCCTTTCTATGGGACATAAGTGTGAACCCAGGCACAACGCTATGCATTGGTAGGTGGGGACCAGCATGGGTGCTCAGGATCAAGAAAGTATCTACCTGAGATCACATGAGGGTGCTGTGCACAAGCAGGGAAAGCTCTGGACCAGAACTGGTAGTATGCAGAGAGAAGATGAAAGGAAAGCCACTAAGAAGTGGGGGCTTCTGGCCACTATCTGAGTTTCCTTTCAGTCTCAGATTAATATGCATTGGGTGGATGAGTACACCATCTCCAGCTGTCAGATGGAGTCAGCATACTCAGGTAAATGAAAGGGCTTTTGGTGACACAATACATTTAAACACACATATTTATCAGCTTCACATGAATGTCTAGATTAGAGCAAGAATTTGAAAATATTGGAAAGATAACTGGATCTTAAAAGTGCAAATGTTTGGCGCACACAGTACTCATCTTCATCATCATGTAAAATAAGCTTAATAATTTTGTCACTATGAAGATGGCCTGTCTCATGAAGTTAGAAAAGTTTTGGTTTATGGAAGCTAGAAGAAAAGTCATTGTAATTCTGGGAATATGGCCCAACAACAATGCACCTGCCTCACAAGCATGACGTCCTGAATTCAATTCCTGGTACAAAAAATAAGGTATAGCAAGGAGTTTTCATAGAATCTGACAGGAGAACCCGTGAGTATTTCCTCTTTGTATAACTTGAACATAGGTATGATTTTTGTCAATGTTTAACATGGTGTATACCTAAGTCAAAATGTATCTCTTTCATATATAATATCATGCATATCATATTATAGTTTGTACATGTATAGTGTATTTCATACTAAACAGCTTAATGCAGGGATAAGAAAAACAGATATGAGATTCTTGAATGTATGTTTAAAAAAATTGTCTGTTCATTTGTGAACAGACTGGAACAAAGAAAAATCCTTCCATGTTCTCTCATTGAAACAACAGGTCTGCCAAAAAACCTGAAACACGAAGTATGATCATGTGCTTTGGAAGACATCAGAGTGCAACTTAAAACTGTGGGAAGGATTGTGCTACTTAAAGCCCAGATTGGTTTCGTAACATATGAGCTCACAATATATGGGACATTATGCTTCTCATTCTATGTTCACAGTAACAAATGTGTGAAGTTGCCAAATCCATTACTTAACCGCCTGGAGCAGGAAATAAAATACATGAGGTTAGGCCCTCATCACAACACGGACACCTAGCAAAGAGGCATGTGTTCTATGGTATGATGGATGTTCACAAATACTTCTCAAAACTGTCTGTGCTTTGGACCATGTCCTCTCTGAGGCTTCCACAATAGATGTCTATATAGCAGGATGGCATGCAAATATTGCTTCTCTCTGCTGATGAAAACCAGCCCAGCCAGGATACCCCTGCAGCTCTGCAGAGGAGCTCAGCTCTATCTGTTCCTGCTGGGCAATCAGGGCCGAGCAAACACAGCACATGATGGAGCTGACGTTGAACTGCATTTTTCTTTTTGTTATTTTAAAAGGTAACTGATGAAAAACAAGAAGTACAGAGTGTGTAAGTGGCACTACTGGGATAAGAAATGGATATGTGTGACCATTCCCTGAGCAGGTTGTCTCTTTGTTTGCAGGTGTCCAGGCTGAGGTGCAGCTGGTGGAGTCCGGAGGAGCCTTGGTGCAACCTGGGGGGACCCTCAGACTCTCGTGTGTTGCCTCAGGATTCACTTTCAGTGATTATTGGATGAGCTGGATTCGTCAGGCTCCAGGGAAGGGACTGGAGTGGGTCACAGAAATTAACTCTGGTGGTGGTAGCACATACTACGCAGACGCCGTGAAGGGCCGATTCACCATCTCCAGAGCAAACGCGAAGAACACGCTGTATCTGCAAATGAACGACTTGAGAACTGAGGACACTGCCACGTATTACTGTGCAAGAGCACAGTGAGAGAAACCTCAGTGTCAGCCTGTCATAAACCTCCCCTCAGGAGTGCTCAGGACCAGCAGGGGGCGATCAGGACTGGAAGATATTTCTAATCTTGCTGGTGTTTTAGATTGGCATAAGGGTATAGGGCGATACAAAGAACGACAATACAAAAAATCAATTAAAACTCTGAAATCCGGACTAAAACCACAGATCATGGTTTGATTCACTGGCTGATTTCCAAGCTCTCTGATAAAATGTATACTATGAGATGCTTATATACAATTCGAAATTTTTCGTCATTGAAATCATGCATTCTGCAGTATACATCCTCTACTTAATAAGGAAAAAAAATTTGAATGTCTTATAACATAGTAGAAAATAAATTGAATAAATTTATTAAAACGTTGCAAGAATAGCTGTTAACACATAATCTTACATGGCTACCCTAGGCAATACTTTGGCTGCAATGCATCCATGGCATGAAATTTCTTAGATAATAAAGAATACCCAAAGCTTATCTGTCAGCTCCATGCAACTTACAAGTGACAGTCCATTTAGCCCCAGTAGAAAATCATATAATACTGTCAGAAAGGATTTAATTTGAGAAAAATAATCAACAAAATAATTGTATGGAGAAACAAGGCATTCAGAGATTGCAAGTCATGAATTTTGTCAAAAGAACTAAACAATTTTCAATAGTTTTCAAAAGTTTTTTGAGCCAGCAACAGTGATAATGGTTGCATATTGAGTATCCATACATTTTTGTTTCCCATGAAAGATCACTGATAAACATTGAATGTATGCAGGTGTGCCAGGCTTCAGATGACAGTGAGTAAAATATTTATAGTGTTTTTAAATATCACCTCAGTGTTTTCAGGTCACAAATTTATTCAACTGAACAAACTCCTTTAAAAACAAAAGGGCACAGTGTATATTTTAAGTAAGTAAAAACACTTGTAATGTAACAGGAAGAGTAAGAAGTGCCTTGTTTTACAGCAAGCATAGCTGAGTAGAAAACTGACTATTGCACAGTAAATTGAATGAAAATGATTTCAGGGTGAGAAAATACAAGACAGAGGTCACTGTGAGGATCACTGAGCTTTGTGCTGACCTCGGCTGAACTTGAGTGTGAGGCTGTAGAGGTGTGGGAGAGGGAAGCAGTGGAACAGTGGGAAGTGCATGGCCATCTGAGATTTCCTATGTCTGGCACTGAGAAATTCTCGCTTAGATCCTCAGGAGTTTGTCTGTGTTTAACTTCAAATCTGACTGGACTTTATGAATATTTGAAAACTTCAATTGTAGCTTAATGTTTCCATATAAACTGAGGCTACTTTCCAACATTGTTTTGAATTTGAAATAGGGAACCTAAAGGAGGAGGGAGGGACAGTTACTAAAGTCATGAGAGGAACTTCTTGCCTAATAGCTCATGGATTTAATGTGCCTGGAGTTCTGAGTCCTTCTCTTTCTGGTTCAAGCTTCCAGATGACAGGGCTGGGAAATTCAGACAAGATGGTGTGGAGTTGCTTCATCTGATCTCAGCATTCACCATGTTATTTCATTTCCTGTCCCAGGTACTTCTGCAAGAGACCAGAACAGGCCGGTGAAGCCTGCACAGTCCCTGACTCTTCTTTTTTTCTTTTAGTTTTTTCTTTTTGTTTTATTGAAGTAAAAATGTCAATGAGTCAGTTTTAAGATTCATTGACAAGATGGATTTGATAAATTAATATATTACAAACTGTTTTCATAATGTTTTGGTATCATAGAAGGTGCATACATGATATTATACAGACATTATTATACCATACGCCTCTCATCAGTAAATTCAGAAGTGTGTAGCTGTTTGCGTTTCTTAGTTTTTATAACTGAATTACATCCAAGATTCAATAATTAATACTTTCCACCTTGATATTTTCCTACTGGTTGTCCATAGTACTGGAAGCCGACACGATATCCTGTCCAACCACCATTAGTGCAAATCTTGCCTCTCATAGGGTTATGTAGAAGTACGGCATTATCTATCCCAACTGTACTGTCTGTACACACACATCATGTTTCTTCCATTCTATACCTGTTTCTTTGTCTACACCTGTCAAAAATGGGCACTCCATTGTCATTCATCTAACTTAGGTGCTTGAAAGTCCCTAACTCTTAAGTCCATTCTCTAGTTATTTCATTTCTGCTAAATTTCCCCTATAGCTGGATTCTCCAGCATTAGTACAAGGAAATGTGTAGATACAAGTTGATAATATTGGAGATGCAGCATGTAATTCACCCCTGAAAATTAAGTACTGCTATTTTTTTCTATATTTGGTACAGGGTCTTACCACACAACTCAGACTAATAGTGATACTCCTGTTTTTAGCACCCAGCATTGGGGTGACATAGTGTTCCCGTATGCTCAGTTTTGATGATCACCTCAGCATTCCCAGGACTGGGGATGGCATGACAAGTGGTAGCAGGGAACAAATCGCAGTATTTGAGCTTGCCTGAGTAGGTACTCAGTCCACTGTGCTATCTCACCTGCCCATGAACATCTCTAAAAAGAAATTCAGATGTTATCTCAGTGTTGTTTTAACTTGCATTTCGTGCGTGTCAAGCAATGTGCAGCATTTTTTCACCTATTTCTTCACTTCTGAGACAAGAGTCGCCTGTCTCAATGAGATTAAAGCATTCAGCTGCTGACATCTGAGCCTAGGGATATGCTAATTTTAGAATGCGGAAATTGAGAGTGGACAATGGAAAACAATTAGATCCAGGACCCTGAAATGGGTATGTAAATTGTATATACATGCAACATGAATTTATGGGCTGTGTTAAACACATGCTCCTATGGACACATACTATATTTACCTCACAAGCCTCTTTGTGGATCGTTTGGCCTGGTTTTCACCTTGCCAGGAAATCCTTCATTGGTAGGCAGCCCCGCTGCCTGAGGACCTCTTCCACTACATATCCTGTCCTGGAGTGGGAGGCAATGAGTCTAGAACAATGAATCTCAAGAGATATTACTGAGCCATTTAAGGGCTCATTCAGCATCCTCCAGCCAGAAGAAGACCTCAAAATTGCACAACATTCTTTTGATTTAAAGTAGGGAACATGATGGAGGAGGGAGGAGCAGTTACCAAAGTCATGGGAGAAAGTTCCTGCCTAATAGCTCAGTGGATTAACGTGCCTGCAAGAAAGCACAGAGGCCAGGGATTCAATCCCCAGGTCTGTTATACTAACCTGACCTGAGGGGCACTAAAACAGAGATTGTCCCTGGGTATGGTGGAATACACCTGCAATCCCAGAACTTATAAAGCTGAGGCAGGAGTGTCCTGGTGAGCTCAAGTCCAGCTTGTGCTTTGAAGTGAGTTTATAATGTGTAATGAGAACCTTTCTCAAAAAAGACAAAAAGAAATCACATACAAATATTATGTTTTGGGGAAGGACAAACAGCTGAACATATGAAGTCACCTTAAAAGCCAGGCCATGGGCAGGGAGTTCAATCCCCATGCCTGTTCTGCTGGCCTCATCCCTGTGGCTCTTTTTCACCATGGTTAAGACTGGACATGGTGGTGCACAGCTGTAATCAAAGCTCCTGGGAGATCATCACAAGTATGATCTAGTATTGAGACCCTGAACACTCTTCCCTAAAATACAAAAGAAAAGAATAAAAGAAAAAAAAAAAAAAAACTAGAAAAGAATACGAAGAAATAACATTGTTAAAATGGCTATACTCCCTAAACAATTTTTGGATTAATGCAATCCCAATCAAAATACCATTGTCATACCACACAGATTTATAGAAAACAATTCTAAAATTCACTTGGAACCAGAAGAGTTCTAGAACCATAAATGCCACTGCGGCCAAAAAAGGCACCGGCTGAGACATGACAATCTCTGACTTAAAATTATGGTACAAAGTGACTGTTATAAAATCAGCATGAAACTAACAAAAAGCATATCTGAGGATCAACAAAACATATTAAAAATGAAAACACATAAAATTGCACTCAGCCACCTTGTCTTTGACAAAGGGTCCAAACATATACACAGGAAGAAAGATAGCCTTTTTAATAGAGGGTGCTTGAAAAAACTGACTTAAAACACACTGAAAATTAAAATTAGATCAACATCTCTTACCATACACTGAAAAAAAGGCAACGTGCATTAAAGATTCAAACATTAAAACAAAAACAATAAATCTAGTGAAAGCTACTGTATGAAGAAATCTTAAATACAGAGGGATAGGCCAATCATTGCTGGAAAAAAAAAAAAAAACTGAATAGGAAATTCTTCACGTAATCAAAGTAGAGGTTCTATTTCACTGAAAAATGTCTGGAAGTTGGCTCAGAGGAATAAGCACATCCCAGGAAAAGGCAAGGGAGTGAGTCAATCCGCAATTAGGCAAAAAAAAAAAAAAGAAAAAAAAAGAAAAGAAAAGAAAAGAAAAGAAATAATCAGCACAGTGAAAAGAAAATTCATCAACTGGACAAATAACTTAATCAATGGTCATGCAGACAAAAGGACTTAAAGGTAACATATGTAATTAACTCAAAAAAATATATCCTGAAAATTCAAAGAAACACTTCAAATTGGTATATGAGGTGATGCACATTTTTCAGAGAAAGAAATACAAACAGGAAATACAAAAACATTTCACAGCAATGGTCATTTGAGAAATGCAAATTAAAACAACAGTGAGCTTCCATCTCACCCCAAAAGAATGGCCATCATGAAGAAATCATTCAATAACAAGTGCTGGAGAGGTCATGGGGAAAATGCAACCCTTCTACACTATTGCAGAAAGTGCAAACTGATACAACCTCTACAGAGATCAGAGTGGAGACTATTCACAAAATTAGGATTAAAAGTCTCACTCAACCCAACTAATCTCTTTCTGGGCATTTTTCCAGAAAAACTGAAACAATCATACCACAGATATATATGTACTCATGTTTCCAATAGCTATATTTGTCATAGGTAAGGCACAGAAGTGAACCAAATTCCCTTGACCTGAACAATGGAAAACAAGTGTGATATTCTTGTATAATGCAATCTGAGTCAGTTATGAAAATCGTGAACTTGAGGATATTATAAGTAAATGGCTACAACTACAGGTTCTACTCACAAGTGCCCACGTGTGTAAGCGTCATGTTTTGTCTTGAGTGTAAGAACCTGAAACAGTAAATAAACTTGAAAAGGTACAATAGATATAGTAAAACGAAAAGAAACTGAACAAAAGTAGTACAGGTTTGTGATGACAGACAGGTGCAAATATACATAAAAAGGGAAAATAGATGGAGGAAAAGTGGTGTATGTATACAAAGAATAACAAACAGGATTCCACTAGCAATTTTCATCATTTTTTCATTATTTTTGTGTATTTCTTTGATAAAGAGTCTCACTATGCATTTTGGGCTCATAATGATCCTCCAGTCTCAGCCTCACCATTGCAGAGCATGAACAGTATGCACAGTTCAGGTAGTCAGGATGGCATGCCTGGGTTTGCAGGTCCAGCATGGAATGAGGCACCAGGGGTTGAACCTGGGTCTTTGCACTTGCCAAGAGTCTGGTTAGACCATCAAACTGTGTCCCCAATCATCTATCAGTTTTTTGAAGTAGCACATCATGATTAAAATTTTTGCTTTGACCATTTTTAAAGGCTTATATCTGTAATCTGAACAATTACTTACAAGGCAGAAATATGCAATACAATAATGACTCTTGAGAACCTATCATGTTGGTTTTTTTTTACGTGAATATCATTTGGAATATTTTATCTGTTATTTTTCTATGCTCTTTAAAATGCAAATCAAAGACCCTGACATTCCCTCACAACACTGACAGTGCAACTTCTACATAAACCCACTATATTACTTATGACTACTTCAGTATTATTCTTTCAGATAAGAAATTAACACATTTTACTTAAAATTTTCCACAAACTAAACATAATTTTTTCCTAAACATTACCTACATCTATCAACGAAAAGCACAGATGTGTTGAACTGTATATGCACTCATTTTTTAAATTGTGCTTTGTGGACACATAGATGGATTGGTGGTCTAAGCACCTAGCAGACAAACGCAAGAACCAGGAATTGATCCTGGGTACTGCATGCCATGACAGCCCCTCTGAGCGAGCTACTAAAACGAGGAATGATAGTGCTCATCTGTTATCTCAGCCTAGGGAAGCTGAGATAAGAGGATCACTATGACTTCAAGCTTCATGGGAAGAGCCTGTACAAAACATAACTAAATAAATAGTGAAATAAGATAATGAATTGTATTAGAGAAGTCTAAAGCTTCAAGAAAGAGGATCATGTGGCTCCCATGTACTCGTCTCGACAGACAGACCTGACCTGAGTTTACTCAGAACACTGCTGCTCATCTGGGTCACTCTGCCTTCATTTTCTCAACATAATCGCAAAGAAGAGTAGCACTTGTTCTCCAATATGTTACAAAATTCACCTTCCACCCTTTTTCATACAATAATGCCTACAATAGATGAAGATGCATCAGCTGAACTATCCCATTACTTAAGCATGAAGCCCAGAACCACTGTACACCCTGGGTGCTACGTGATTCATCACTCACATCATCCTGGGGTTTCACGCAAATTTATTCTCATTCCTCAAGTGCCTAGAGGTTTTATATTTGAGCTCTTTCATACTGAACTGTCACATAATATTGAACACAGGAAATTTTTGTTAATTTTAAAACCCACAAGTGAAACATATACTTAATTATACCTAATGACAAAATCTTACCTGTGATTTCAAGTATTTAGCAGCATATGTGAAACTTCCAACCATGTAGGCTGTTAGAGAACTACAATATTTGCTTTCTTTTCTCTGTGAGAATACCCGTTAATTTTCTTACAAAACCACTGGTCCTTGTAATTTAGAATTGAAATCAGAATATTGGATCAGGAGTAGCCCTAAATACAGCCCTTGAACAGGAAGGTACAGTTGTCTAGTATGAAAGATCAGAACCAGGAACCATCCAGAATAAAACAATCATCTGCCACTTGATGTCAGCATTCAGCTGCTGTCAATCTTAGAATGTAAGAGCTACAGTCACTTGTCCACAGCCCATTTAACAGATCCATGTGCAACTTGCTGATCTCTTTGTCCTTACTACTGCTGACATGACAGTCATCTGCATACAGGCCTTATGATTATTATTAGATTTGAAGATGGCAGAAAAATGAAATAAAACAAGTTATGTTGTGCACATTTACTACAAACTCATGAGAATGCAATCAGTGTATCCTGCATGCATGTACTAATAAAAATCTCTTAAAAAGAAAGAATGTTTAACAGATTGAAATATGCTGGATTAAAGACTGTAGATTAAATGATGTGGATTTCAACATTCTAGAAAGCTTATAAACTTCACTCAGGTATTAAAAGGGCACTAGATTTAAGGGCAGGACCTGTCCCAGTCAAACATAAAGCAGATTAATGCAACAGAGCAAGTGACTTTTGCCATCACAGGTGGGGGTACCTAAGGGCCCTTTGATCTCCAAAGTAAAGAGTGGTGATTATAATAGACTTTTCTTCCTTCCTACTGAAGAGACACTTGCAGCATTACTCCTGCATCCAGCATTTATACCTCTTCACAGTGCAGTTCAGAACATGCAGCCCTCATGCTCAGGGTCCCCAATAAGAAACGATTGAGCTGTGATCTTCTCTGTGTTCCAGGTTACTTACAAACACTCATCTCAAGTTTTTTGAATCAGAGACAAATTGATGAGGACAATAGAATAACTACAATGTCTTGTGCTTTTCTCTGTGAGAATAGTTAATAAACCTGCTACAAATCCTTGAATCCCATGTAATTCAGAATGGAAATCAGAATTCTGAATCAGGACAAGGAATTATTTAAGGAGTTATAAGAAAGAATTGTTTAAGGAGAGAACTCAAGAAGGTATTATTTGAGGAGACTTAATTAACAACACTGGTAGATTCTTTCTTCTCATGCTGACCTTAGATAGGCTGTAAAGCATTTGGTGTGGAACTCAGTAGCATGGACTCACGAGCATCCTTGCCGCACAATGCTGGTAAACGTTTCATTGCATCAAAATAGTTAAGAAGTAGTGGACCTCTCTGGTTCTGTGAGAGTTACCTGAAGGCCAGTTCCCTCTATATAACTGAGCTGAAAATCTTTCAGTGTCAGGCTATCAGCTCAGCCTTGAAGAACATGTGCACCATTGTTATCCTAAAAGCAGGGAGTTGAGAGTTTTGGTTTGATCATAGTAACTCACATTGTTACAGAAAACAATGAATCAAAAAAGCCACGTTTTATTTCAACTTACCGAAACTACTCTACATGTGTTTGATTGAAGGCTGGTGGTCAACTTGGAACACCTGGTGGAACTGAAGCATTGTGGAACTGAGTGTGTATGGCCCACCTGTCATTGTTGCCAACAGCATAAAAGGAAGAATTGTAGAGCAAACAGAATGAGGATGGGTAGAAGGTGAAGACAGAAGGATGCAGAGCATGAGGAGCTAAGCAAGAAGGAGAACCAAGTAAAAGCACAAGAAGGAGAAACAGTGGAGGGATAAGAAGTGCTTTTCGGGAAGTTGCATGGACCTGTTGATTTTCCTAGAGGAGCTTGTCGTGCTGGCTTTCCTTATGAATTCAGCTGTTCTCATCAGCAAAGCAGCTCAGACTGTGTTTTCCCTGATAATTGATATGAGGCACTGGGGCAATCTTTCTTTGGTACCTTAAGCATAGCTTCCTGGTTCCAGAGGGGAAGATAGTGCACTATTCAGTTTCCTGGAGAAATTGGCTATGTTTACTTTCCTGAATGGAATTCAGATTTCCTGATCATCAATGGAGCTCTGAAACAAAGTGTTGCTGATGTTGGCTGTCATACTTTTTAGGAGCATTCTGGTTCTTACCTAGACCATTGTTTTCTAGATCCAGTGCAGATCCTACAGCCTGCTGGCATAGATCATTCCTCATTCTGAAAAAGACTTTCTAGCTTCCATCATTGACATATGGGACTTCCTAGCATAGATCCATGAAATAGGTATGAATGAGACATTGCCATGGGCTCTAGGCCTCCAGCTGGGCTCAAGGGAGGGATTTTTATGACTTGTAGGTCTTCAACTGGACTCATACTGTGAATTTGTATGGGATAATAACCAAAGGGGTGATACTTTTTCTTTAGTGTGTGGATAGATTATTTTGTGTTGTTGTTCTAGATATCAAACTCAGAACCTTAAGCTTGGCATTTCGGCATTGTGCTCCTGAGCTTCATACTGAAATGGAAAGACTTCTTGAACTACTGTTGCAAATGATACTTGTGTGACTATTACAAAATAATGACAGAAAATATGTGTTCTGCTTTGTATCATTTCCCTTGCAAAAGCCCTATCACACTACGCAAATGTAAATTACTACTGAGAGACACTGAAAAACAAGTGTAAGTAGCTTGAAGGTTGAAAATTGTATATTGACATGGACACATGATTGTGCACATGCACTAGTGCATCAAACACGAAAATACCACCAGATAAGTGAGTAAAAGCCTAGAAGTTGTATGACAACTTTTGTTTCTTACACACATTTTGCCTATTTCTATTACATAGCAGCATTCCTCTGTGGACCTCAAAGCTGAGGGAAATATCAGTTTTGGAATGAGCAAAGGGAAGGTGAAGAATGAAAACTGATTACAGCCAGGACACTGACAGGGATGTGCATATTATGTAAATACGGAACATGAATTCATCCTGTGTGCTATGCACATGCACTTATTCACATGTGCTATATGTACTCATAGCACTCTTCTTTGGTACCTTTTTGCCACTTTTCATCTTCCCATGCCATCCTTCCTCAGTAGGCAGCCCAACTCCCAGAGGACCTCTTCCACCACATGTCCTGTCCTGGAATGGGAGGCATTGGGTCTACATCAATGAACCACAGTGATAACACTGAGCGCTTTGAGGGCTCATTCAGCATCCTCCACCCAGAGACAGATACCCAAAATGCACACCCTGTGTCTGATTTACATCTTAATGTACAAGGGTGCACCTCTCATTCAAATGCTTCAGGTGTTACAAGATAAACTCATGTTATATCGCATAGTATTCTGTCTTTGTGACTCAATATTAGTTTTAAGACATAGTTTTGCTACACAATGTGGGCTGACCTCATGCTCAGTTTTCTAAGTAATTTCTCTTAATGTATTTGGTACACCCTTTAAAGGGTCTTGCTGTACTGATGAGACTGACAGTCCTGATTTCAGCCTCTCAAGCACTGGGATTACAGGAGAGCACCACCATGTCCAGGCTCGATTACCTTCTCAGCACAGTAACCGGTAGTGGGGCTGGAACAGCATACCAGGAATCAAACGGTGGGCCAGACCACAGCCTAAGAAGGTGCATTAATCCACTGAAATATCTGACTATCACTTTGTGTTCAGTTTTGTACTCCCCAGTCTCATCTCAATCCCATAGCGATCCTCCTATCTCAACATCGTCAGTTCTGGAATTGCAGGAATGAGCCACCAGGCCTGGTTCCTTGTATATCAATATTTAATATATTACCCGAGATTTGTGAAAGTAGTCTACAAGAATCTGGAATAGTGCTGATTCCTTGTCTTTCTGATGGCAGTTTTCACGTGTCAGCGTTGGGAATTTCAGACAGGATGGTGTGGAGTTGCTTCATCTGATCTCACCACTCAGTGTGTTCTCCCCTATCGTGTCCTAGGTACTGCTGCAAGAGGCCAGACCTGGTCTGTAAAGCCTTCAAAGGCCCCATCTCTCAAGTGCATTCTCTGCTTACTCCGTTTCTGCTAAATTTCCCCTGTAGCTTCATTCTCAAGGCAGGAAAATGTGTGTGTGCATACAAGCTGATAATAGTGGAAGTGCAGCTTGTAATTCATCCCTGACAAGTAAGAATTTCTCTTGAGTTTGCTTATGCATTTGATACAGGGCAGGGACCAGAAAGGGTGCTCAGGATCACAAGAGAGTGCTCTGTACAAGCATGGAAATCTCTGGATCAGAACTGTTAATCTGAACCACGGTTTGATCCCTGGTATGCTGTTCCGGCCCCACTACCAGTTATTACAAAGTTACTGGAGGGCCCATAAGAAAATGACAAGAAAGTAGTTAAGGAGTCAGGGCTCACAGTCAGTATCTGAGTTTCCCTTCAGTCTCAGGTTTATATTCACTGCAGAGAACTCACTCTGCATCCTCTCCAACTCAGTCATGGAGTCTACAAGTTGAGAGAATGAAAGGGAGTCAGGTGATAGAATATATTTGCACACATATTTTTTAATCTCCTTCACAGGAATATCTGGGATAGAGGAAGAATAATTTGAAAACATTGGAAAGAAGATTATTGATCTTAAAAATGTGGTTTCTCTGGCATACACACTTGGCATCATCATCATCCGAATCATGGAAAATGATCATTTTTTCACTATGAAGAGGGACTTTCTCATGCAGTAACAAATGTTTTAATCTAGAGTAAGCTAGAATAAAAGACATTTTGGTCTAGGAAGTGGACCAGCCACACAGCTTATGCCTAGGCAGCATGACATCTTGAGTTTATTTCCTGGCACAAAAACAGAGATATAACAAGGAGATTTCATAGAATCTGAAAGGAGAATTTCTGATTATTTCTTATTTGTGTCTCTTGAGCATGGACATGATTTTATCAATATTTACCAGTTTGTGCACTTGTGTCAAAACGTATCCCATTTATCCGTGATGCATAATATAATGCATTTCATACTACAATTCATGCATGCATAGTGTAATTTATAATGCATACTGCATTGCACAGATAAGAAAAGGAGGTAAAAAATACCTCAACATATGTTTGAAAAAAATTGTTCATATATGAAAATATTGGAATAAGGAAAAATCCTCCTTTGTTCTCTCATTAAAGAATAGGTCTGCCAAACATCATGTAACTTCAGATATGATGATGTATTTTGGAATGGTTCAAACTGCAAGTAAAAACTGTGAGAAGGATTGTGCTACATAAAACCTAGAGTATTTTTTCTGTGTATGAGCTCAAAGCTTACGGGTCATAATGCTTCTCATTCTGAGTTCACACCACCAAATGTGCGAAGATGCCAGATCTATTATGTACATGTAAGTAAGGGTAAATAAAATAGGTGAGGTTAGGCGTTCTTCTCTACACAGACACATAGTAAGAGAGCAGGTGTTCGATGTTGTTGAGGATGTTTCCAAACACATCTCAAAACTCTCCTATGCTTTGGACCATTTCCTCTCTGAGGCTTCCACAATAGAGCTGTCTATATAGCAGGAGGGCATGCAAATATTGTCTCCCTCTGCTGAAGAAAACCAGCCAAACCAGGACAAAAATGCAGCTCCGCAGAAGAGCTCAGCCCTGGATGTCCAGCTGTTTCTGCTAGGTGATCAGGGCCAAGCACACACAGCATATCATGGAGCTGTCATTGAACTGCATTTTTCTTTTTGTTATTTTAAAAGGTAACTGATGAAAAACAAGAACCACTGAGTGTGTAAGGTGCACGAGTGGGATAAACAATGAACATGTGTGACCTTTCCCTGAGCAGGATGTCTCTGTGTTTGCAGGTGTCCAGGCTGAGGTGCAGCTGCTGGAGTCTGGAGGAGCCTTCGTGCAGCCTGGGGGGTCGTTGAGACTCTCCTGTGAGGCTTCAGGATTTACTTTCAGTACTTATGAGATGAATTGGATTCGTCAGACTCCAGGGAAGCGGCTGGAGTGGATCTCAGCAATTAGCACTGATGGCGGTAGCACAGCCTACACAGACTCCGTGAAGGGCCGATTCACCATCTCCAGAGAAAACGGCAAGAACACGCTGTATCTGCAAATGAACGACTTGAGAACAGAGGACACGGCCGTGTATTACTGCTCAAGAGCACAGTGAGAAAAACCTCAGTATCAGCCTGTCAGAAACCTCCTCTCAGGGGTGGTTAGGACCAGTAGGGGGCGATCAGGACACGAAGATATTTCTAAACTTGCTGGTGTCTTAGATTCATGATTCATAGATTCATGAAATAGGCATGAATGAGACATTGCCATGGGCTCTAGGCCTCCAGCTGGGCTCAAGGGAGGGATTTTTATGAGTTGTAGGAATTCAACTGGACTCATATTGTGAATTTGTATGGGATAATAACCAAAGGGGTGATACTTTTTCTTTAGTGTATGGATAGATTACTTTGTGTTGTTGTTCTAGGTGTCACACTCAAAACCCTCAGCTTGGCAGTTCGGCACTCTGCTCCTGAGCTTCATACTGAAGTAGAAAGACTTCTTGAACTACTGTTGCATATGATACTTGTGTGACTATTATAAAGTAATGACAGAAAATATGTGTTCTGTTTTGTATCATTTCCCTTGCAAAAGCCCTATCACACTACACAAATGTAAATAACTACTGAGAGACACTGAAAAACAAGTGTAAGTAGCTTGAAGGTTGAAAATTGTATATTGACATGGACACATGATCGTGGACATGCACTAGTGCATCACACATGAAAATACCACCAGATAAGTGAGTAAAAGCCTAGAAGTTGTATGACAACTTTTGTTTCTTAGAAATTTTGCCTATTTCTACAACATAGCAGCATTCATCAATGGACCTCTAAGCAGAGGGAAATACCAGTTTTGGAATGAGCAAAGGGAGAGTGAAGAATGAAAACTGATTACAGCCAGGACACTGACAGGGATGTGCACATTATGTAAATACGGAACATGAATTCATTCTGTGTGCTATGCATATGCGCTTATTCACATGTGCTGTATGTACTCACAGCACTCTTCTCTGGTATCTTTTTGCCATTTTTCATCTTCCGATGCCATCCTTCTTCAGTAGGCAGCCCAACTCCCAAAGCAGCTCTTCCTCCACATGTCCTGTCCTGGAGTGGGAGGCACTGGGTCTACAGCAATGAATGCCTGTGATAATACCGAGCATTTTGAGTGCTCATTCAGCATCCTCCACCCAGAGACAGATACCCAAAATGCATGTCCTCTGTCTCATTTTCATCTTCATGTACAAGGGTGCACCTATCATTCAAATGCTTCAGGTATTACAAGATAAACTCATGTTATATCGCATAGTATTCTGTCTTTGAGACTCAGTATTTGTTTTAAGACATAGTCTTGCTACACAATGTGGGCTGACCTCCTGTCTATATAGCAGGAGGGCATGCAAATATTGTCTCCCTCTGCTGAAGAAAACCAGCCAAACCAGGACAAACGTGAAGCTCTGCTGAGGAAACCAGCCTTCTATGCCCAGATGTTCCCTCTAGGTGATCAGGGCTCAGCACAGACAGCACATTATGGGGCTGACATTGAGCTACATGTGTGTTTTTGCTCTTTTAAAAGGTAACTGATGAAAAACAGGCACAACTGAGTGTGTAAGGTGCACGAGTGGGATAAACAATGGGCATGTGTGACCATTCCCTGAGTAGGGTGTCTCTGTGTTTGCAGGTGTCCAGGCTGAGGTGCAGCTGCTGGAGTCTGGAGGAGCCTTCGTGCAGCCTGGGGGGATCTCTGAGACTCTCCTGTGCGGCTTCAGGATTCACTTTCAGTAGTTATGCGATGCGTTGGATGCGCCAGACTCCAGAGAATCGCCTGGAGTGGATCTGAACCATTAGCCCTTATGGTGGTATCACAGCGTACGCAGACTCCGTGAAGGGCCGGTTCACCATCTCCAGAGAATACAGTTAAAATAGTCTGTATCTGCAAATGAATAACTTGAGAACTGAGGATACAGCCATGTATTACTGTGTGAAAGCACAGTGAGAGAAACCTCAAAGTGAGCCTGACATAAACCTCCTTTCAGCGGTGCTTAGGACCAGCAGGCGGCGCTCGGGACACATAGATGTTTCTAAACATGCTAATGTATTAGGTTGCGCTAAGATGATGTGGCAATACAGAGACATACAAAACAAATAATAAAAGTCCAACATATGTGAAATCCCAGCTAAAACCAGAAATGGTTTATTGATTCACTAGATAATTTTAAACCTCTCCAAAAAAAACGAGAAATATTTTATATAACATACTTGTGTACAATTGGCTATTTTTTGTTCTTGAAACTGTGCATGCTACAATTTGTATCTTGTACTTAACGAAGAACACCATTTTCTGAATGTTTGATAACATATTATAAAACGAGAGAGAAAATTTATTATAAAGTAGCAACAATAAATGTTATTGCATCATTTCTCATAGGCGTCATAGGCAATACTTTGGGTATGCCACATATATTGCATGGAATTACTAGGATAATAAAGAATACACGAAGAATAACTGTCAGTTTCATGTAATATATGACTGACTTTCAAATTTCCCACAGTGAAAAATCATATAATACTGTCAGAAAAATGTTCTTAAACAAAGAAAAAATTAACAAAAGCAATGATATGGAGAGCCAAACATTCAGAGATTTCAATTCATGAATTTTTCCAAATGACCCCAAAATTTTTCAACAATATTAAAAAGGTTTTTTCTCAGCAAACATTATTGATCGAGGTTCCATATTTACTCTTTCATACATTTTTTTTCCATGAAAGTTTAGCAATAAACGTTGAAAATGTACAGATGTAACAGGCTTGTGATGACACTGAATAAAACATTCATATTGCATGTTGTTTTTAATTATCACCTCAACTGTTTCCAGAACACAAATATATTAAACTGAACAAACTGCATAAACATCCGAATGTCACAGTGTGTATTGTAAATAAATAAAAAGAGCTGGAGTATAAAAGAAACATGAAGTGCTCATTAAAGCAACTCTAGCTAAGTAGAAAACTAGTTGTCTAGTGGTCAGTAAATCAAATGAAAAGGATTTCAGGTTGAGTAAATATAAGACAGGGGTCACTGTGAGGACCACTGAGCTTTGTGCTGACCTTGGTTGACCTTGAGGGCGAGACTGTGGAGGTGCGGTAGAGGGAAGGAGTTGATCAGTGGGAATTGCATGGCTTCTTAAGATTTGCTATGTCTCTCACTGAGTAATTCACATTCAGTTCCTCAAGTGTTGAGGGATGTTTAAACTTCAAATCTGCATGAACTTAATGCGCATTTGGAAATGGTAATTGTAGCTTAATATTTCCATATACACTGGTGCTAGTTTCTAAAATTCTTTTGAATTTAAAGTGGCAACATAAAGGAGGGAGGGACAGTTAGTAAGGTCATTAGAGAAAGGGCTGGCCAAATAGCTCAGCAGATTAAAGTGCCTGCAAGCAAGCCTATAGCACTGGGCTTCAATCCCCAGCCTGCTGTGCATACCCTGACCCAGCAGCTTACTGAGTAGGTGACTAAGACTAGGCATGGTGACACAGGCCTGTAATCCCAGCTCTTGGGAAGCTGAAAACAGAAGAATCACTATGAAACTGATCTAATAGTGAGACACGAAGCATCCTGTAGATCCTCTTTTAAAATACAGAAAAGAAATACATAAATAAAGCCGGGCGTGGTGGCGCAGGCCTGTAATCCCAGCACTTGGGAGGCTGAGGCAGGAGGATTGTTGTGAGTTCAAGACCAGCCTGACCTACAAAATGAGTTTAAGGCCAGCCTGAACTACATATGAGACCCTGTCTCAAAAAGACAAAAAAAAAAACCATAAATAAAGTTATTCGAGAGATAGACTGCACTGAAGGGCTACGACATAAATAAGACTTGTTAAATCAGGATTATAAAAAATGATATTTTCAGTCAAGTGTGGTCACACATTCCCATCATCCCAGCACTTGTGAAGCTGAAGCAGAAGGATCTATGTGAGCTCTAGGACAGCCTGTTTTATGAAGTAAATGTTAACAGCATAATAAGACCCTGTCTCAAAAAAAAATTTAAAAAAAAATAAGAAGATGCATACAAATCTGGTATGTTTGTACCGGCCAAGTAGCTCAGTGGATTAAAGCACCTGCAAAGCAGGGATAAGGAATGAGTTTTGATCCTCAGGCCTATACATCTGTCCCTGAATTCGGGCCTCACTGAAATGGCAACTGAGACAGGACCAGGTGTAGCAGAACTATAATCCCCTACCTTGGAAGGCTGTAATCAGCCAGATCAACACAATCCCAATGTAGTAGTGAGACCTTGAAAACACTGTAGACCCTTCCCTAAAATACAAAACAAAAAAAGTAAAGAAAATGGAAACGGACAGGAATCCAACACTGTAGAAATGGCTCTACTCCCAAAAGTGTTATGCAAAATTAAAATAAGCCCTATCAAAATACCACGGGCATATCACACAAATCTGTAGAAAGCAATTTTAAAATTCATTTGGAACCAGAAGAGTTCCAGAAGAGCAAAGGCAATTTGTGCCAATAAAGTCCGGGAAGGAGGCATCAAATCCTTGACTTGAAATAGTACCACAAAGCTACTGTTATAAAAATCAGCATGAGACTGACCAAAAAGCATATCTGATGACCAACAAGACACATTAAAAAATGAAAACAGATACAAAATTGCACTCAGCTACTTTCCTTTTGACAAAGGGGCCAAGTATGTACCTTGGAAGAAAGATAGCCTCATTAACAGACGGTGTTGGAAAAACTGGCTTTTCAAATGTTAAAAAATAAATTGGATCAAGATCTATTACCGTGCATTCAACTAAACTCAAACAAGATTAAAGATTTAAACACTGAAATAAAAAAAAAAACTAAATCTACTGAAAGTAAAACCAAGCAGATATCTTAAAGATATAGGGGTAGCAGACACTTGTTGAAAAATAAAACTGAATGTGAAACACTTAAATGAATCAACAACAGGGATCCTGTTTTACTGAAAAATATCTGGACATGAAAAGAAATAACCATCACAGTGAAAAGAAAACTCACATATAGGGAAAATATCTTAATGAATGGTGACTCAGACAAAGGACTTCTTTCTAGCATATGGAAAGAATTAAAAAAATGAAGTCCCCAAATTGAAACATACAATTCAAAAATGGTATTTGAGGTGAATACACATTTTTCAGAGGATGAAATACAAATAGCAAGTACATACATCAAAAACATTGCAAAGCACTGGTCATTTGAGAATTGCACATTAAAACAACACTGAGGTTCCATCTCACCTCAGAAAGAATGGCCATCATAAAGACATCATCTAATAAGAAGGGCTGGAGAGGCCATGCTGGATAAGATACCCTTCTGCACTGTTGCAGAAAGGGTAGAGTGGTACAGCCTCGACAGAGATCAGAGTGAAGACTAAGAAAACTAGTATTAGAAGTCCCACTTAGCCCAACTAAGCTCTTTCTGGGCATTTTTTCAGAACTGAAATCATCATACCACAGTAATACCTTTGTGCACATGTTCACTGCAGCTGAATTTGTCATAGGGAAACCTCAGAAATATTGCAAATCACCATCACCTCAATAATTAATAAAAAATTGTGGTATTCGTGTATAATGCAATATGACTCAGCTACAAAGAAAGGTGAACTTGAGGTTGTTATAAGTAAATGGACCAACACGAGGTTACATGTGCTATAGGTGAAACAAATTTGACCTTCATGTATAAACATCATATTATCTCCCTAGTGTCAGAATCTGAAAGAGTAAATATAATTGGAAAGGAGAGAATAGATACAGTAAAAGGGAAAGTAACTGAAAATGAGGATTACACAATTGTGATGAGAGAAAATAGAAAATAAAAAATTGAAAAAAGAAATCGGGAAAAATCATGTTTGCATATACACAGAATAACAACCATGATTGTACTAGTAATTTTCATCAGTTTTTAAGTGATTTGTATGTATTTATTTGATACAGAGTCTCACCAAGCAGCTTAGACTCATATTGATCTTCTTGACTCAGCCTCCCAGTTGCTGGGGTTACAGGAAAGCAACACAATTCCCGGTTTACGTGGTCACTGTGGCATGCCTGAGGTTCCAGGGCCAGCAAGGCCTGTTGCACCAAGGATTGAACCTAGGTCTTTGCACTTGCGAAGAAGATGTGTATACCATCAAATTATGCCCTAGTAATCTATCAGTTGTTTTAAAGTAGCAGAGAGTGCCTAAAATTTTTACTTGACCAATTTTACAGCCTTCTATCTGTAATCTGAACAACTACTTTGAAGGCAGAAATGTGCAGTAGAACAATGACTGTTGAGTAGCTATAATGTTATTTTTTTAATTGTGTATCATTTTCAATGTTTTATCTACTATTGTTCTATTCTCCTTAAAATGAAAAACAAAGACCCTGACATTCATTCACAACATGTAATAACTACTCATAGCAAAGTCCAAAAACGTGAAGTAAATTATTAGTGACTGTTTCACTATTATTCTTTCAGATGAGAAATTTACAGTTTGCACTTACAAAATCTCCATGATCTATTTCTAGTATTTCCTAAACATTACCAACATCCATCAAAGAAACACAACATATGTTGAAATTTATATGCATTTATCATCTGAATTGTGCTTTGAGGACACATAGAGAGACTGGTGGTCTAAGCACCTACCAGGTGGGTGCTAGGACCAGCATTTGACGTTGGTCCCACATGGCATGCCTGCCCCGCTGAGCCTGCCACCACAATGAGGCAGGGTAGTGCACACCTGTTAGCACAGTGCTAGGGAGGCTGAGACATGAGGATCACTGTGATTTCAAGCTGCATAGCGAGACCCTGTACAAAATATAAATAAATAAGATAATAAATTGTGTCTCAAAGAAGTCTGAAGATTTGAAATAAGAGGATTATGTAGGTCCCGTGTACTCCTCTCCACACAGAGACCTGAGCTGAGTATTATGCACAGCACTGCTGCTCCTCGGGGTCTCTTTGCCTTCACTTTCTTGACATGACTGTAATGAAGGGCCACATTTCTTCTCAAATATGTTACAAAGCTCACCTTCCACCCTTGCTTATACTCTGCTACCTACTGCAGGTGAAGATGCATCAGCTGAAACGTCAAGATTTCCTAAGCATGAAGCTCAAGACCACTGTAGTCCCTGATTACCACCTGACTCACCACTCACATCCTCCAGGGCTTTCCCTCAAATTTACTCGTATTCTTCAAGTGTCCAGGGTTGTTAATGCTTGAGTTCCTTCAAGCAGATCTGGTATATAGCATAGAACATAGGCAGTTGTTGTTAGTTACAAAATCCAAAAGTAAAACGCATACTTTCTTAAGGCTAATAATGACCAAACCTTTCTTGAAATTTCAAAAATGTAGCAGAGTATGTGATACTTCCCACCAATCAAGTAGTTGCATAAATACAGTATTGTTTTTCTTTTTTCTTTGAGAATACCTATTAATCTTCCTGCAAGAGCATTAGTCCATATAATTGAGAATGGTGATCGGATTTCTGCATGGGGGGCAACTCACTCGGGCCCTCCTTCTATAACTCTCTGACAGAAGCTTGTGTGTCCAATGAAAAAAATAAAAAATAAAACAATTCTGGATCAGGACTAACCTTAAATACAGCCTCAGAATAGGAAGACAGAGATGTCAAGTATTAAAGGTCAGAACCAGGAACCAACCAGAAAGTCAGACTCATCTACTTCTTGAGAACAGCATTTGGCTGGTCCCAATCTCAGAGTGTAATAGCTGCACCCACTTGTACAGACGCTATGCAGAAGGTGCATGTGCAACCTGTTCATCTACTCGCACTTACTACTATAGATGTGACGGTCATCTGCATGCAGATCATGTGATTATTATTAGATTTGAAGAGGGCAAAAATGTGAACTAAAACACAATTTATCTTATGTGCGTTTCCTACAAATCCATGTTGAATGCAATCAATATATCCTATATGTATGTACTAATAAAATATAAACTAAAAGCAAGAATGGTGAACAAACAAATAATCTGGATGAAAGTCTCTGTGTATTAAATTATGTGAATTTAAAAATTCAATAAAATCTATGTACTTTAATCAATGAATTAAGAGGGTACCAGGCTTAAGGTCAGGGAACTGTCCCAGTCAAAGCTATAGCACATTAATACGTCAAAATAGGTTTCTTGTGGCATCACAAGTGAGGGCTGCTATGGGACTTTGGGTCTCCATAGTAAACAAATAGCACTAATACAGTGGTGATGATGATGGACTTTTCTTCACTCCTAATGAAGAGATCATATGCACAGAAACTCCTGCATCCAGCATTTACACCTCTTCCCACTGGAGATCAGAACGTGCAGTCCCAATGCTCAGTGTCCCTAAGGAAGAAGTTATGAAGGTGTGTTTTTCTCTGTGTGCTAAATTACGCTTAAATACTAAACTCAAGTTCCCTGCATCAGACAAATGTTGATGGGAAAAATTATGTAACTACATTTTTTTCTTTTCTCTGTGAGACTACTTATTAATGTTCTTACCAATCAATTGCTCCCGTCTAATTCAGAATGGAGATCCGAATTCTGAACCAGGAGTAGGAATTATTTAAGGACGAATAAGAAGGAAATGTTTAAGGACAGAACTCAAAACAGAATCAGTTAAGGAGACCAAATTAAGAAACTTGGTAGATTCTTTCTTCCTATGCTAACCATAGATAATCTGTAAAGCATTTGGTGTTGGACTAAGTAGCAAGGACTCATGAGGATCCTTATCACATAATACTGGTAAGCATTACAATGCATCAATGGGTAACAAGTAGCTGTCCTATCTGACTCTGCAAGAATTATCTAAAGATCTGTTCCATCCATGTGACTGAACTGAAAGCCTTTCAGTGTCAGGCTCCCAGCTCAACCCTGAAGAACAGGTGCAGTAGTGTTCTCCTAGCCGGGAGTTGAGAGTTCTATGTTCCCTCACAGTAACTCAACTTGATACAGAAAAAAGTGCATCGCAAAAAGCTGTGTCTTATCTCAACAAGGCTAGAAAATACACTACATGCAAAGAATTGAAGACTGGTAGTTAGTTTGTAACATCCAGTTGAACTGAACCAGTGTGTTACTGGCTGTGCAAGGTATACACGGTATTGTTGCTCACAGCATAAAATGTGTAACTGAAGGAGGAGGAGGAGAAAAAGGGCAAGATCAAGAGCAGAAGAGAAGGAGATAGAGAAAAAGAAGTTGAGAAATGAGGTAGTTGGAGAAAAAGGAGAGGGAGAAGCAGAAGAAAGAAGAAGCAGGTGAAGCAGGAGATGCCGAAGGAGAAAGACTGTAAGGGAAGCGATATGGAGCTGTGAGTTTTCCTGGAGGAGCTTGTCATGCTGGCTTTCCTGATGAACTCAACTCTTCTTATCAGCAATGGAGCTCAGACCACGTTGTCCCTGATAATTGCAATAACTCACCTTGGGGAGCTCAGTTCCAAACCTAGAGCATAGCTTCCTGGCTCCAGAGGGGAAGATGGTACACTGCTCAGTTTGGTGGAAAAGATTTTTGTGTTTGCTTTCCTGATCAGATCTCAGATTTGGTCCTCATTGTTGTATCTCCTAACCTCACTGTTGCTGATATTGGCTACTACACCTTTTAGGAACACTCTGCTTCTTACCTTGAGCACTTTTTCCTAGATCCGTACAGATCCTTCAGCCTGCTGGCACAGATACTTCCTTATGCTGCTTCCACCACTGACCTCTGAGTCTTCCCAGTACAGATTCAGGAAATGCACCTGAATGAGACATTGCCATGGGCTCTCCAGCTGATCTCATGGGAAGCTCTACTATGAGCCGTAGGTCTTCAACTCGACTCATGCTGGGTATTACTATGAGAACAAAGCCATCCATCAGAGGGATACTTTGCTCTTTAGTGTATGGATAATTTTCTTTCATTTTCTTTCTTTCTTTCTTTCTTTCTTTCTTTCTTTCTTTCTTTCTTTCTTTCTTTCTTTCTTTCTTTCTTTCTTTCTTTCTTTCTCTTTGTGGGAATTGAACTAAGTACCTTCAGCTTGCCGGTCAGGGAAGAACCAGAGTGCTCCTAGAAGATATCACAGCCAACATGAACAACAGGGAGGTTCTGAGCTCCACTGATGTGCAGGATATCTGAGTTCTGCTCAGGAAAGCAAACACAAAAACTGTGCTGCTGTGCTCCATCCTCAATGTAATAGAGGTTCACTCTCTTTGTATGTGATTCTTTGGGTGAATATTATAAAATGTGTCCTCTTTTGTATCACTTCCTTTGAAAAACCCTAAACTATGACAATACACAATTGTAAACATCTGAGAGGCAGAAAAATATTGTAAGTAGCTTTGAAGCTAAACATTTCATCTATATAGGCACGTGATCATGCATATCTATGAGTGCATTTCACATGCACAGAGACAAATACAATGAGAAAAGTGTGCAACAGCCTACAAAATGTATGCCAACAGCATAGAATGATCTTCATTCCAACGGCTGGGGATGGTATGACATTGGGTGCCATGGATCAAATCCTAGTCTGTGTATTTGTCTGAGCAGGAGTTTAGTCTTCTATGCTCTCTCACAAGCCCATCAGCATTTCTAAAGACACATCCAGGTATGAGCTCACAGAACTGTTATGAATACCCAGGGAAAACATGACTCTGAAGGACATTTTCCAAGGTTTGTGAACCCAGGCAGAAGCTACACAAACGGAGGTAGGAACAAGCACAGCTGCACAAGATCAAGAATGTAGCTACATGAGATCACATGAGGGCACTCAGTATAAGTATGGAATGTCCTGGACCAACATTTATATCTGAGACGAGGTTTGCCTAATTCAAGGAGATAACAGCATTCAGCTGGTGGCCTCTGAGTCTTCGGATATGCTAATTTTAGAATGTGGAAATGGAGAGTGGAGAATGGAAAATTATTAGATCCAGGACCCTGAAGTGGATGTGTATATTACCTATATATGCAATTGAATTTATGGTCTGTGTTATGCACATGTGCTATATGTACCTCACAGGACTCCTCTCTGGGGCCTTTGTGGTGGTTTTCTTCTGCCCATGCCATCCTTCATCTGTCGGCAGCCCAGCTCCTCGAGGAGCTCCTCCATTATACCTCCTCTCCTGGACTGGGAGGCACTGAGTCTAGAGCAGTGAACCCGAGGGATATCACTGAGCTATGTGAGGGCTCATTCAGGGTCTTCCAGCCAGAGGAAGTCTTCAAAGTTGCACATTCTCGATCTGATGTCCTTCTCATGTACAAGGGTTCACCCCTTATGCAAATGCTTCAGGCACTACTACATAAAATCATGTTCCATCCACAATATTCTGTATTTGTAACGCCATGTTTTTTAGGCACAGCCTTGCTACACAGTTCGGTCTGGACTCATGTTCACTTTTGCAAGTAATTTTGCAAATGAATTTATTACAGAGTTTACATGGTCTCACTAAACAGATAGAACTCACTTCTGTTCTTACCCTTCCCAGCACTGGGATTACAGGCAAGTGCCACTAGGCTCAATCTCAATAGGCTTCTCAGCACGCCGCTTGGGCATAGCTGACACACCATGACAGGGATCCAACCTTGGTCCCTACAAGTTTCTAAGCAGGTACTTTAAGCTGTTGAACTATCTGACCAGCCATTTGTGCTCAGGCTTTTAGTGCCCAGGCTGATCTCATACTCATATCAATACTGCTGTTCCAGCCTCCTTAGTGCTGGAATTACAGGAATGCACCATCAGGCCTGATTCCTGGTATACCAATATTTCATTGATATACAAGGCCCTAGTCTGGCAAATACAAAGTCCTGAGTGCAATCTCCACTACTGCAAAAGAAAAAAACAAGAAAGCTGAGTTGAGATGTGTAAAGATGGTCTTCAAGAACTTGGAAGCGGGCTGGTTCGTTCTCTTTCTGGAGGGAGACTTCAGATGTGAATGTTGGGAAATTGAGACAGAATGGGGTTGAGATGCTACACATGATCTCAGCACACACTGCGTTCACCCCTTTTCTGGCCCAGGCACTGCTGCAAGAGACCAGACCCGGCCAGTAAAGCCCTCACAGCCCCTCTTCTAAGTGCATTCTCTTGTTACTCCATTTATGGGAAATTTCCCCTGTAGCTGGAAACTCCAACATCAAGGCACAAAAATGAGTGGATATCATAGGTTGAAAACATCAAAGATGCAGCTTGTAATTCGTCCACGAAAAATGAACATTTCTTTCTTGTTTGTTTAAGTATTTTGTACAGGATCTTACTATACAACTCAGACTCAGTGATCCTCCTGTTTTCAGACTTCCTAGCACTGGGATTACAATGTGCACTACTATGCCTGGTCTTGTTGGCCACCTCAGCACTCCCACGGCTGGGGATGGCATGACATGTGGTGCCAGGAATCAAATCTCACTTTCCGAGCTTGCCTAAGAAAGTGCTTAGTCCACTGTGATATCTCACATGCCCACTGGTAATTCTAAAATCACACCTAGGTACCAGTTCACAAACGTTTCTCAGTACCCAGGAAAACATTACTGTGAAACACGTTTTCTAAGGGACATAAGTGTGAACCCAGGCACAATGCTATGCATTGGTAGGTGTGCACCAGCAAGGGTTCTCAGGATCAGGAAAGTACCTACCTGAGAGCACATGGGAGTGCTCTGCACAAGCAGGGAAAGCTCTGGACCAGACTGGTAGTAAGCAGAGAGAAGATGAAAGGAAAGTCACTAAGAAGTAAGCGCTTCTTGTCACTATCTGAGTTTCCTTTCAGTCTCAGATTAATATGCACTGGGGAGATGAGTACATCATCTTCAACTCTCAGATCAAGTCAGCAGACTCAGGTGAATGAAAGGGATTTTGGTGACAGAATACATTTACAAATACATATTTATCAGCTTCATATGAAGGTCTGCAGTAGAGCAAGAAGAATTTGAAAATATTGGAAAGATAACTGGATCTTAAAAATGTGAATGTTTGGGGCACACAGTACTCATCATCGTCATCATGTAAAATTAGCTTCATCATTTTGACACTATGAAGATGGCCTGTCTCATGAAGTAAGAAAAGTTTTAGTTTATGGAATCTAGAAGAAAAGTCATTGTAATTCTGGGGATATGGCCCAACAACACAGGACTTGCCTCGCAAGCATGATATCCTGTGTTCAATTCCTAGTACGAAAAAATAAGGTATAGTGTGGAGTTTTCATAGAATCTGACAGGAGAATTTGTGAGTATTTCCTCTTGGTATAACTTGAACATAGGCATGATTGTGTCAATATTTAACCAGATGTATACTTATGTCAAAATGTATCTCATTTATACATAATGTCATGCATATCATATTATAGTTTGTACATGTATAGTGTATTTCATACTACACAGCTTAATGCAGAGATATAAAAAAGATAGAAGATTCTTGAATGTATGTTTAAAAAAATTGTCTGTTCATTTGTGAACATACTGCAATAAAGAAAAATCTTTCCATGTTCTCTCATTGAAACAATAGATTTGCTAAAAAACCTGAAACATGAAGTATGACCGTGTGCTTTGGAACAGTTCAGACTGCAACTGAAAACTCTGGGAAGGATTGTGCTACATAAAACCCAGATTGGCTTCCTAGCGTATGAGCTCACAATATATGGGACATTATGCTTCTCATTCTATGTTCACACTAACGAATGTGTGAAGTAGTCAAATCCATTACTTAACTGTATGGAAGAGAAAAAACAATGGATGACTTTAGGTCCTCATCACTACACAGACACCTGGAAACAAAGCATGTGATCTATAGTATGAGGGTTGTTTTCAAATACTTCTCAAAAGTCTCTGTGCTTTGGACCTTTTCCTCTCTGAGGCTTCCACAATAGATGTCTATATAGCAGGATGGCATGCAAATATTGCTTCTCTCTGCTGATGAAAAACAGCCCAGCCCGGATACCCCTGCAGCTCTGCAGAGGAGCTCAGCCCTGGATGTCTATCTGTTCCTGCTAGGCAACCAGGGAGAGCACACACAGCACATTATGGAGCTAACTTTGAACTGCATTTTTCTTTTTGTTATTTTAAAAGGTAACTGATGAAAAACAAGAACTACAGAGTGTGTAAGTGGCACTATTGGGATAAAAAATGGATATGTGTGACCATTCCCTGAGCAGGATGTCTCTCTGTGTTTGCAGGTGTCCAGGCTGAGGTGCAGCTGGTGGAGTCTGGAGGAGCCTTGTTGCAGCCTGGGGGGACCCTCACACTCTCATGTGTTGCGTCAGGATTCACTTTCAGTGATTATGCAATGAACTGGATTCGTCAGGCTCCAGGGAAGGGACTGGACTGGGTCTCAAGAATTAGCAGTGGTGGTAGCACATACTACGCAGACGCCGTGAAGGGCCGATTCACCATCTCCAGAGCAAACGCGAAGAACACGCTGTATTTGCAAATGAACGACTTGAGAACTCAGGACACAGCCACATATTACTGCGCAAGAGCACAGTGAGAGAAACCTCAATGTCAGCATGTCATAAACCTCCCCTCAGGGGTGCTTAGGACCAGCAGGGGGCGATCAGGACACGAAGATATTTCTAAACTTGCTGATGTTTCAGATTGCCATAAGAGTATAGGGCAATACAAAGAACGACAAAAGAAAGAAAAAATTGAACCTATGTAAAATTCTAACGACAGGTAGAAATCATGGTTTCATTCACCGGCTAAATTCCAAGCACTCTAAAATGTGTATAGTATGAGATACTTGAATAAAATTGGAAAATTTTCGTTATTGAAATCATGCATTGTGCAGATTGTATCCTGTACTTAATGAGGAACAAAAATTTTGAATGTCTTATAAAATAATAGAAAACAAGAAAAGATTTCTTAAAAAGTTGCAAGAATAGCTGTTAACACATAATTTTACATGTCTATCGTAGGCAATACTTTGGTTGCAATATATCCATGATATGAAATTTCTAAGATAATAAAGAATACACAAAGATTATCTGTCAGCTTCATGCAACATACAAGTGACATTCCATTTAGCCACACTGGAAAATCATATAAGACTGTCAGAAATGGCCTTCATCTGAGAAAGATAATCAACAAAATAATTGTATGGAGAAACAAGGCATTCAGAGATTGCAAGTCATGAATTTTGTCAAAAGAACTAAACAATTTTCAATAGTTTTCAAAAGTTTTTTGAGCCGGCAATACTGATAATGGTTGCATATGTACTATCCATACATTTTTGTTTCCCATGAAAGATCACTGATAAATATGGAATGTATGCAGTTGTGACAGGCTTCAGATCACACTGAGTAAAATATTCATAGTGTTTTTAATTATCACCTCAGTGTTTTTAGGTCACAAATTTATTCAACTGAATAAACTCCTTTAAAAACAAATGGGCAGAGTGTATACTTTAAAGAAGTAAAAACACTTGTAATGCAGCAGAAAGAGTAGGAAGTGCCTTGCTTTACAGCAAGCATAGCTGAGTAGAAAAATGACTATTGCACAGTAAATCAAATGAAAATGATTGCAGGGTGAGAAAATACAAGACAGAGGTCACTGTGAGGATCAGTGAGCTTTGTGCTGACCTTGGCTGACCTTGAGTGTGAGGCTGTGGAAGTGTGGGAGAGGGAAGCAGTTGATCAGTGAGAAGTGCATGGCCACCTAAAATTTCCTATGTCTGGCACTGAGTAATTCACGTTCAGGTCCTCAAGAGTTTGTCTGTGTTTAACTTCAAATCTGATTGGACTTTATGAGTATTTGAAAACTTCAATTGTAGCTTAATGATTCCATATAAACTGAGGCTACTTTCCAACATTGTTTTGAATTTAAAATAGGGAATCTAAAGGAGGAGGGAGGGACAGTTACTAAAGTCATGAGAGAAACTTCCTGCCTAATAGCTCAATGGATTAATGTGCCTGCAGTGCTGAGTCCTTCTCTTTCTGGTTTAAGCTTCCAGATGACAGTGCTGGGAAATTCAGATCAGAGTTGCTTCATCTGATCTCAGCATTCACTATGTTATCTCATATCCTCGCCCAGGTACTTCTGCAAGAGACCAGACCAGGCCAGTAAAGCCTGCACAGTCCCTGACTCTTTTTTTTTTTTTTTTCTTTTAATTTTTACTTTTTGTTTTATTAAAGTACAAATATCAATGAGATAGTTTTAAGATACCTTGACAAGATGGATTTGATAAACTTATACATTGCAAACTGTTTTGATAATATTTTGCTATCATAGAAGGTGCATACATGATATTATACTTACAGACAGTATTACTCCGTATGTCTCTTATCAGTAAATAAAGAGAGTGTAGCTCTTTGAGTATCTTATTTTTTATACCTGAATTACATCAGAGATTCAATAATTAATACTTTCTACCTTGTTATTTTCCTAGTAGTTGTCCATAGTACTAGAAGCTGCCATAATATCCTGTCTAACCACCATTAGTGCAGATCTTGCCTCTCATAGAATTATGTAGAAGCACAGCGTTATCTACCCCAACTGTACTGTCTGTACACACACATCATGATTCTTCCTTTCTATACCCCTTCCTTTGTCTACATCTGTCAAAGATGGGCACTCCATTGTCATTCATCTAACTTAGGTGCTTGAAAGTCCCTAACTCTTAAGTACATTCTCTGGTTATTCCATTTCTGCTAAATTTCCCCTGTAGCTGGATTCTCCAGCATTAGGACAAGAAAATGTGTAGATACAAGTTGATAATAGTGGAGATGCAGCTTGTAACTCATCGCTGAAATGGAAGTATTGTTCTTTTTTCTGTATTTGGTACAGGGTCTAATCACACAGCTCAGACTAATAGTGATACTCCTGTTTTTAGCCTACCCAGCATTGGGGTTACATAGTGCTCCACTATGCTCAGTCTTGATGGTCGCCTCAGTATTCCCAGGACTGGGGATCGCATGACATGTGATTCTAGGGATCAAATCCCAGTATTTGAGCTTGCCTAAGTGGGTTCTTAGTGCACTGTGCTATCTCACCTGCCCATCAACATATCTAAAGACAAATTCAGATGGTATCTCAGTGTTGTTTTAACTTGCATTTCGTGGATGTCAAGCGATGTGCAGCATTTTTTCATATATTTATTCACTTCTGAGACAAGGTTTGCCTATCTCAGTGAGATTACAGCATTCAACTGCTGACCTCTGAGCCTAGGGCTATGCTAATTTTAGAATGTGGAAATGGAGAGAGTGGAGAATTGAAATCAGTTAGATCCAGGACCCTGAAATGGGTCTGTAAATTATATATATATATATATATATATATATATATATATATATATATATATATATATATATGCAACATGAATTTATGGTCTGTGTTATGCACATGCACCTATGAACACATGCTGTTAATACCTCACAAGACTGTTTTGTGGATCGTTTGGGCTGGTTTTCATCTTGCCAGACAATCCTTCATCGGTAGGCAGGCCAGCTCCCTGAGGAGCTCTTCCACTACATCTCATGTCCTGGTTTTGGAGGCACTAAGTCTAGAACAATGAATCCCAAGGGATATTACTGCGCCACTTAAGGGCTCATTCAGCATCTTCCAGCCAAAGAAGACCTCAATATTGCACAACCTCTGTCTGCTTTCCATTTCATGTACAAGGGTGCACCCCTCACGCAAATGCTTTTGGGAGTACCAGATAAACCCATGTTGCATCTAGAATATTCTGTGTTTGTAACTCAATATTTTTTAGACATAGTCTCGCTACACCATTCGGTCTGGACTCATGCTCAGTTTTGCAAGTAATTTTCTAAATGTATTTATTACAGGGTTTACCTCATCTTACTACACAGATAGAACTCACAGTGATCCTCCTGTTCTTAGCCTTTCAAGCACTGAGATTACAGGCAAGTGCCACCAGGCCAAGTCTCAATAGCCTTCTGTGCATGCCCTAGGGGCATTGCTGACACACCATGACAGGGATCAAACCTTGGTCCCTACAACTTTCTAAGCAGGTGCTTTAATCCGTAGAGCCATCTGATCAGCCCTTTGTACTCAATATTGTAGTCCGCAGGCTGGTTTCACACTTGTACAGATACTCCTGTCTCAGCCTCCTCAGTGCTGGAATCACAGAAATGTACCACCAGGCCTGGTTCCTGGTATATTAATTTTTCATTGATATACAAGGTGCTAGCGTGGAAGTGCAAAGTCCTGACTTCAATCTCCAATACCACGAAAAAAGAGAAAGAATAGAAAAAGAAAGCTGAACTGAGATTTGTAAAGCTAGTCTTTAAAAACTTGGAACAGTGCTAGGTTTTCTCTTTCTGCTGGAAATTTCTAGATGTGGGGGTTGGGAAATTCAAACTGAGTGGTGTGGAGATGCTTCATGTGATCTCAGCACTCACCGTTTTCACCCCTGTCCTGTGCCAGGTACTGCTGCAAGAGACCAGAAATGGCCGGTAGTGCCCTCACAGTCCCTCTCCTGAGTGCATTCTCTGGTTGCTCCAGTTCTCGTAAATTTCCCTTTTAACTGGAAACTCCAACATTAAGGCAGGAAAATGAGTGCACATGACAAGTTGATAAAACCAGAAGTGCAGCTTGTAATTCATCCATGAGAAGTGAGCATTTCTTCCTTGTATGTTTATGTATTTGGTACATCTTTCTACACAACTTGAACTCATGGTGATTCTCCTATTTTAAGCCTCCCCAGCACTGGTATTACAATGTAAAGCACTACACCTTGACTTGTTGGCCACCTCAGCACTCCCAGGGCTAGGAATGGCATAGCATGTGGTACAAGGAATCAAATCCCAATCCCCAAGCTTGTCTGAGCAGGTGCTTAGTCCACTGTGATATCTCATATGCCCATCGGCATTTCTAAAGTCACATCTAGGTACCAGTTCATACAACTGTTCTCCATACCCAGGAATAACAGGACATTTTCTAAGGCACATAAGTGTGAACCCAGGCTCAAAGCTATGCACAGATAGGTAGAGACCAGCAAGGGTGCTCACTATCAAAAATGAGATCACATAAGGGCAATCAGGATCAATATGGAAGGCTCTGGACCAGAACTCATAATCTGCAGAGAACCAAGAGTAGCAGCAGCAGAAGAAGTAATGAAAGCACTTAAGGACTGAGGACTTCCTGTCAGTACCAGAGTTTCTCTTCAGTCTCTCAGTAGTATACATTGTGGAGACCTTATATTGCCTCCTCTTCAGCTCACAGATGGAGTCACTAGACTCCAGAAAATGAAATGGGTTTTGGAGACAGAATATATTTACAAATGCCTATTTATTGGCTTCACATGAATGTCTGGGGTAGAGCAAGAAGAATTTGAAAATCCTGGAAAGATGACTGTGGATATTAGAAATGTGAGTGCTTTGTCATACACAGTACTCATCATCATCATCATGATGTAAAATTAGCTTGGTTATTTTGCCTCTATGAGGAGGGACTGCCTCACGGAGTCACAGTTGTTTCAGTTTATAGAAATCTAGAACAAAAGACATTATCGATCTGCGGATGTCTCCCAGAAACACAGCACCTGCTTGGCAAGCATGAAATCCTCAATCCAGTTCCTGGTACAAACAAAAAAATGTTAAAGCAGAGAGGTTTCATAGTATCTGACAGAAGAATTTGTATTTCTTCTTTGTTTAACTTGAATATGGTCATGATTTTGTCAATGTTTAAAAAGATGTGTACTTATGTCAAAATATATATCATTTATCCATAACACATAATACAATGTATTTGATATATAATTTCTACATGTATAGTGTAGTTTATAGTACACTGCTTGATACAGAGATAAGAAAAACAGATACAAGATGCTTGAACATATGTTGGACAACAATTGTCTGTTCATTTATGAACATATTGGAATAAAGAAAACTTGTTCCATGTTCTCTCACTGAAAGAATAGGTCTGCGAAACATCCTGGAACATGAAGTATGACCCATATCATATGATCTCACAACTTATGGGTCATTAGCTTCTCATTCTATGTTCACAGCAGCAAATATGTGAAATAGAGAAATCCATCATTTACATGTATCTAAGAGTAAACAAAATACGTGAGGTTATGTGTTCATCATTACACAGACACATAGGAAAGCAGTGTGTTTCCATGGAATTAGGGATGTACCAAAAAACTTCTCACAGCTCTCTTGTGCTTTGCACCCTTCCTTCTCTGAGGCTTCCACAATAGAGCAGTCTATATAGCATGAAGACATGCAAATATTGCCTCCCTCTGCTGATGAAAAGCAGCGCAGTCTGGATACCCCTGCAGCTCTGCAGAGGAGCTCGTACCTGGATGCCCAGTTGTTCCCACTAGGTGATCCGGGCCGAGCACAGAAATCACATCATGGAGCTGATGTTGAACTGCATTTTTCTTTTTGCTATTTTAAAAGGTAACTGATGAAAGATCAGAACTACAGGATATGTAAGCGGCATGACTGGGATAAACAAAGGGCATTTGTGACCATTCCCTGAGCAGGATGTCTCTATGTTTGCAGGTGTCCAGGCTGATGTGCAGCTGGTGGAGTCCGGAGGAGCTTTGGTGCAGCCTGGTGGGACCCTCAGACTCTCGTGTCTTGCCTCAGGATTCACTTTCAGTAGTTATGGGATGAGCTGGATTCGTCAGGCTCCAGGGAAGGGGCTGGACTGGGTCTCAGCAATTAGCAGTGATGGTGGTAGCACATACTACGCAGACGCCGTGAAGGGCAGATTCACAATCTCCAGAGCAAACGGCAAGAACACGCTGTATCTGCAAATGAACGACTTGAGAACTGCGGACACAGCCACGTATTACTGCGCAAGAGCACAGTGAGAGAAACCTCAATGTGAGCCTGTCATAAACCTCCCTTCAGAGGTGCTTAGGACCAGCAGGGGGCGCTCGGGGCCACAATGATGTTTCTAAACTCGCTAGTGATTTAGGTTGGCATAAGGCTATGGGGTAATACTAACAGCAACAATACAGAGAATAAAGACTCTGAACTATGTAAAAATCCCAGCTAAAACCAAACAATGGTTGATCGATTTACTGGCTAACTTTTAAGGTTTTCCATAAAACAAGAAATATAGTGTAATATGATATTTCTGAATGATGGCCAATTTTTTGTATTTGAAAGTCTTCATTCTGCAGTTTGTATCCTGTAGCTACAGGATACAAGGAACAAAAACTTTCCAATGTTTTATAACAGTATAAAACAAGATAGAAAAATTTATTTTTAGTTGCAAGAATAGATGTTAATACATAATCTCACATGTTTATCATAGACAATACTTTGGTTATAATACAGCACGGCATGCAATTACTAAAATAATAAAAGATACACTAAGAATATCTGTCATCTGCATGTAACATACAAATGATATTCACATTTACCCACAGTGGAAAATTATATGATACTGTCAGAAAATGGTCTTAACCTAAGAAAATATCAACAAAATTAATGATATCCAAACGAAATTATTCAGAGATTTCAAGTCACGAGTTTTTTTCAACTGATCCCCAAATTATTTAAACAGTTTTCTAAGGTTTTCTGACCCAACATACAGATAAAGTTTACATATTTAGTGTTTTATACATTTTGATTTCCCATACAAGATCATTGATAAACATTGAAAATGTATAGCTGGAGCAGGCTTGATGTGACACTGAATTTAACAGTCTCATTGTTTTCAATTTTATCCCCAAGCATTTTCAGGCCACAAATTTATTAAACTGAACAAGCTCCATTAAGGTCAAAGTGGCACAGTGTGTACTGTAAATAAATAAAAACACCTGAAGTGTAAGAGAAAGACAAAGAAGTGACTCCTTAAAGCAAGGCTCCTTGAGCAGAAAACTGACTCCTTATTGCTCAGTAAATCAAACAAAAACGACGGTAGGGTGAGGCAATGTAAGACAGGGGTCACCATGAGGACCACTGAGCTTTATGCTGAGCTTGGCTGACCTCGGGGTGAGGCTGTGGAGGTGTGGGAGGGAGAATGCGTTGATCAGTGGGAAGTGCGTGGCCACCTGAGATCTGCTATGTCTGGCACTGAGTAATTCATCTTCACTTCCTTAAGTGTTTAGGCATGTTTAAACATCAAGCTGATTGGACTTAAAGGAGATTTGGAAGTTTCAATTGTAGCTTAATGTTGCCATACACACTGGGGCTGGTTTCTACATTCTTTTGAATTTAAAATAAGGGTCATAAAAGAGGGGGGATGGGCGGTTACTAAAGTCATGGAAGAAAGGGCTGGCCAAAAAGCTCAACAGATTAGAGTGCCTGCAAGCATGCACAGAGGTCAGAGGTTCAATCCCCCTGGGCCTGCTGTGCTGACCCTGCACACAGGATGCCATGAAAGGGGAAATGCGACTGGGCCTTGTGGCATGTGCCTGTCAACCTAGCACTTGTGAGGCTCTAAACAGGAGAATCACTACGAGTCTGATCTACTAGTGAACCATAAACACCCTTTAGAAATTTCCTTAAAATAAATAAATAAAGTCATCAGAGGAATGGACTACACTTATGTGTGCTATAATATAAATAAGTCTGGTTAAATTTGGGTTATAAAAAATGATGTTTTCTGCAAGTTGTGGTGGCACATGCCTCTAATCCCAGCTTTCATGAAGCTGCAGGGGAAGGATCCTTGTAAGGGAAGACTAGCCTGTGATACAAAGTGAGCCTAAACTGCATTTTGAGAGCCTGTCTCTAAAAAGACAAAAAGTAGATGCATACAAATACGATATTTTAGGCCCAGCCAATTACCTCAGCGGATTTGCAGGGGCTGGGATTTTGATTTCCAGACCTATCCTGCTGGCCCTGCCCTCAGGGCTTGATGAGATGGCAATTGGGACTGGGCATGGTGGCTCTCACCTGTATCTCAGCTCTTTTTTTCTTTTCTTAGTTTTACTTTTTACTGAGGACTCCTTCAGTAGAGACCAGTCTTCTACAATGTGTTATAACACATGGAAAACAGAAAAAGCAAGAGACACAATGCAATGCAACAGAAAACTGGCATAATCAGTTGTTCACAGGAACAAAAGGCCATGAATCAGCCAGAACCTTGTTATTTATTGATTACTTTTATGAAGAACTTTGGGCAATGGGCAGTGAATATTTCTGGGAACAGTAATGGCAACTGCTCACAAGGAAGCAGGGAGTGCTTCATTGCAATCTGGTTCAAAGGACAGGAAAGTTTGACCTTGGACATCCTCTATACTCAATTTTGATCCTGAACCAATCTTCAATTGAATGATGGGATCATTTGGGTGTATTATTCTTTATTTATTTTTATTTTAATTAACACATTGTACATTGTTATCGCCTTAGTGGTTATCCAAAATACATGAAGCAGAGAGGAAATCCTGTCCAAACACTATTAGTATATCCTCTCATTGAATTAAGAGAAAGGAGCTGTACATTTATCCTACCTATTCTGTATATAAAAATACAAAATGGTCCTTCCTTTGTAGCCTCCTTTTTTCTTTAATCCTGTCAGAGATGGGTATTCTATTGGCATATAAATACTATAGGTGCATGAATTCAGCAAAACAATCTAACACAGTTTAGCAATCCATAACAGTAGCGTGTTTTCTGCAGAGGTTGTTTACTTGAGCCATTCACAGCTTAGGATATTATTGTGGCTTTATTTCATAAACCTCCTTTTTATACTTTTCTGCTGGATGGTTAATACCAAGATAAAGCAAGACTATATAAGAAGAAATGTAACTTTTGTATCAGATAAGGTCAGTCTGGTTTCCTCAAGGTTTATCCTATAACACTATACTGCACTTTATAGATCCTTTGTCAGTGTCAATCATGTGGATGAGTCACAGTCATTGTTCGAAAATTTTCACTGTGGAACACTGAGAGAATGTTTTCTCTCCATGAGACTTCTCTTAGCACACTATACATCATCGATAGCATTCTCTGTGGCTCCATAATCTCCTTGATCAGAAATTCTGCGGCACAACTGTGTAATCTCAGCTCTTGGAAGGCTGTAAACAAGCGGATAATCATGGGTCAGATGTAGTAGTCATAATCTGAACATCCTATAGACACTTCCATAAAACACAAAAGAAAACAGAAATGAATAGGAAGAACAAACATGTTAGAAATGGCTACACTGCTAAAACTGTTACACAAATTTAATCAAATCCCAGTCAAAATACCGTCATCATAAAACATAGATGTACAAAAAGCAGTTCTCAAATTCATTGGGAACCAGAAGATTTCTAGGTTAGCAAACCAATTGTGGCCAACAAAGGTACAGAGAGAGGCATTACAATCTCTGACTTGAAATTATATTATAAAGCTATTGTTATAAAATCAGCATGAACTAACCAAAAAGCATATCTGAGGATCAAGCAAACATATGAAAAATGAAAACACATATACAATTGCACTCAGCTACCTTGTCTTTGACTAAGGGACCAAATATGTACACTGGAAGAAAGATAGCCTCTTTAGCAGAGGGTGCTTGAAAAAGTTCATTCCACATGCTGAACACTAAAATCAGACTGAGATCTATTACCATGCATTGAACTAAAGTAAAAGTTTATTAAAGATTTAAACATTAAAACAAAAACACTAGATCTGCTGAAAGAAAAATTATGTGGAAATCGTAAAGATATAGGAATAGGCAGGCAGTTGTTGAAAAAAAAAACTGCATGAGAAATACTTCAAAGAATCAACAATAAGGATGCTGTTTTACTGAAAAATGTCTGTATATCAAAACAAATAACCAGCACAAGGAAAAGGAAACATACAATTTGGGAAAATATCTTAATGAATGGTCACTCAGAAAATTGAATTTTATCTGGCATATAGAAAGAACTAAAAAAATTATTTTCCTAAAATTCAAAGACCCAATTGAAAAATCATATATGAGGTGAATACTCACTTTTCAGAGGTAGAAATACAAACAGAAAATGAATGCATTAGAAAACATTCCACAGCACTGTTCATTGGAGAAATGCAAGTTAAAACAACACTGAAATTCCGTCTTACACCAGAAAGAATGCCCTTCATAAAGAAATCACTTAATAATGAGTGCTGGCAAAGGCATGTAGGAAATGGTACCCTTCTACATTGTTGCAGAAAGTGCTGACTGGTACTGCCTCTACAGACATCATCATAGAGACTACTCAAAA
>PVKA01014465.1:42208-52473 GCA_004027165.1 Ctenomys sociabilis
AAAAAAAAAAAAAAAAAAAAAAAAAAAAAAAAAAAAAAAAAAGAAATAACCCAAATGCCCATCACCTGAATAATGGATTAAAAAAGTGGTATTTTTGTATAACAGAATATGAGTCAGCTATTAAGAAAGGTGAACTTCAGGATGTTATAGGTAAATGAATACAACTACAGGCTATACTCACAGGTGAAATAAATCAGACCCACCTGTGCAAACATCATATTTTCTCCTTAGTGTAAGAAACTGAAAGAGTACATAAAATTGGAAAGATGCAATAGATACAGTAAAAGGGAAAGAAACTGAACATAAGAAATACAGAATTGTGATGAGAGAAAGAACAAAATATAAGGAATAAAAGGAAAAGGAATGGGGAAAAATCATGCATGTATATAGACAGGATAACAATCATGACTGTACTAGGAATTTTCATCAATTTTACATATTGATTTGATACAGAGTCTCACTAAGCAGCTTGTACTCATAACGATTTTCTTCTCTCAGCCTCACCCATGCTGGTGATACAGACATGCACCACGGTGGCTACTTCAGGTAGTTGAGATGCCATGCCTGGGATTACAGGGCCAGCCATTCATGTAGTACCAGGGATTTTATCTGGCTCCTTGCACTTGCCAGGAAGGTGCTTAGACCTTCAAGCTATCTCTACAGTACACTGTCAGTTTTTTTGAAGTAGTAGTTAATGCTTAAAATTTTTACTGTAACCAATTTTATAGACTTATATCTGTAATCTGAGCAGCTAATTTGAAGACAGAAATGTTCAATACAACAATGAATGTGGAGTACCTATTAAGTTATTTTTTTAAAATTATGTATCATTTTGAATGTTTTATCTATTATTTTTCTATTCTCTTTAAAATATAAAACAAAACTCCCTGGCATTCCTTCAAAACATCTACAAACTTCTTAAAACAACTTTTTTTTTCCATATCAGCAGTTTTATTTCTTTTTCATTTTATTTTATTTTATTTTACTTTATTTTATTTTATTTTACTGAACTACAAATGTCAATCAGACAGTTTCAAGACAACTTAACAAGACAGATTCGATAAATTAATACATTGCAAACTGTTTTCATAATGTTTTGGTATTGTACAAGGTGCATACATGATATTATACTTACAGATATTATTTTAGCAGATATCTCTTATCAGTGAATTAAGAGTGTAGCTGCTTACTTATTTATTTTTTATACCTGAATTATATCAAAAATTCAATAATTATTTTCCTAGTGGATGACCATAGTACTAAAAGCCAACATAATATCCTGTCCAACCATCATTAATGCAGATCTTGCCTCTCATAGGATTATGTAGAAGCACTCTATCACAACTGTTCTGTCTATACACACACATCATGATTTTTTCTTTCTACACCCCTTCCTTTGTCTACACCTGTCAAAGGTGAGCACTCCATTGTCATTCAACTAACTTAGGTGCTTGAACTCGACAACACAATCCAACACAGTCCAGCATTCTACAATGATAGTGAGTTATTCAAAGAAGTTGTCGACCATAGCCATTTACAGCTCAGCTTAATATTATGGCCCCACAATGTATACTTCATTTTTATACTTTTCTGCTGGATGGTTAAGACCTAGATAGATCAAGACTTATATACCAACACATGAACTTTATATTTCCTATGTGTTCAGTGAAGTCCTCTCAGGGTTTATCTTGTAGTCCTGTACATCATTCTGTAGTTTCTTTGTCTGTGTCATCCATGTGGATGAGTCACGGCCAATGCTTCAACAGTTTGCTCTCTGTGAGAGCCTGAGAGAAAGTTTTCTCTTCATGTGACTCTCCACAGGCACACTATAGAACTTCAGTCTCTTTCCTCTGTGGCTCCATAATCTCCCTGTTTAGAAAATTTGGAGCTCACCTGAGTTTCATGATATTGCAGTACAGGTTCTCCTATGGCCTGAGTCTTCGCTGACCTTGAAACAACAACTTCTAAATGAACACTCTGTTATTCATGACTGCTTCAGTCTTGTACTTTCAGAGAAGTAATTAACATATTTTACTTACAAAATTTCCACAATCAATTCCTAATATTTCCTAAATTTTACCTGCATCAATCAACAAAAATCACCAGATGTGAGGAACTTTATATGCATTTGTTTTGTAAATTTTGCTTTGGAGACAGAGAAACATCTTTGTGGTCTACATACCTACCAGGCAAGCACAAGGAAAAGGATTTGATCCTTGTTATCATGTGCCATGCCAGGCCCACTGAGCCAGCCACCAGAAGGAGGTATGGTAGTACATACCTGTTATTTCAGTGCTGGGGAGGTGGACACATTAGGATTGCTATGATTTCAAGCTGCATAGTGAGACCTTGTACAAAAATATAAATAAATAAAATAATAAATTGTGTTTCAAAGAAGTCTGAAGATTGGAAACAAGAGGTTCATGGAGCTACCACTTACTCATCTTAACACACAGACCTAACCACAGTATTAACCACAACACTGCTGCTCTTCTGGGTCTCTCTGCCTTCACTTTCTTGACATAACTGTAATGAAGAGACACACTTCTTCTCAAATATGTTGCAAAATTCACCTTCCTCCCTTATTTATACCCTAATGCCTACAGTAGATGAAGATGCATCAGCTGATCCAACCCCATTTCCAAAGCAGGAAGCCCAGCGCCACCATAGTCCCTGCTTACAAGCTGACTCATCATTCACATTTTCCTGGTCTTTCCCTCAAATTTATTCATTTTGTTCAAGTGTCCAGGGTTGTTAATATTTGAGTCCTTTCAAAGAGAACTTTCATATACCATTAAACACAAGTAATTGTTAATTAGAAAACCCACATGTGAAATACATACTTTATTCAGCCTAATGACCAAACCTTTCTTGAGCTTTCAAGGATTTAGCAGCATATGTGACACTTCCCACCATGTATGTAGTTCCACAACTACAATATTTTGTTCTTTTATCTGTGAGAATACCTATTAATCTTCCTACAAATCCATTATTCCATGTAATTCAGAATGGAATCAGAATTCTGAATCAGGAGTAACCTTAAATACAGTCTCAGAACAGGAAAATAGAAATGTCAACTATTAATGGTGAGAACCAGGAACCACCCAGAAAATCAGACTCATCTACTTCTTGATGTCATCATTCAGCTGTTGTGATACTACAATAATCTTAGAATGTGATGGGTACACGCACTTGTCCATATCCTATGCAGAAGGTAGATGTACAATCTGTCAATCTATTTGCCCTACTACTTTTGACATGACAGTCACCTTCATGCAGGTCAAGAGATTATTATTAAATTTGAAGCAGGCATAAAATTGAAATGAAAAACAAGTTATGTTGTGTACATTTGCTACAAACCCATGATGAATGCAATCCATATATCTTGCAAGTATGTGATAATAAAAATCTAAACTGAAAGCAAGAATGGTGAACAGATTGAAATATCCTGTGTGCAAGCCTCTATGCATTAAATGATGCCGATTTACAAATTCAAGAATGTCTATATACTTCAGTCAATGAATTAAGAGGGCACAAGACTGAAGTCCTGTCTCTGTGAAAGTAATAGCACATTAGTACAACAGAGCAAGTGTATTGTGGCATCACAGGTGAGGGTCCCCATGAGATTTTTGGTCTTCAAAGTTAACTAATAGCCCTAATGCAGTGGAGATGATAATGGAGTTTTTTTCCTTCCTATTGTAGAGGTTATTCACAGAGTTACTCCTGCAATGAGATTTTATACCTCTTCACGCTGGAGATCAGAACGTGCAGCCCCCATGCTCACAGTTCCCAAGTATTAAGGGATGGAGCTGCGTTCTTCAATGTGTTCTGACTTACAAATAAATACTCAGCTTGAGTTTCTTAAATCAGAGACAATTTCAACAGGACAATTGCATCACTACAATATTTTGTTCTTTTCTCTATAATAATACTTATGAATCTTTTACAAATCCATAGGTCCCATGTAACTCAGAAAGATCAGAATTCTGGATAAAAAGTAAGAATTATTTAAGGAGGAATAAGAAGTAATTGTTTAAGGAGATCTAATTAAAAATAATGGTAGGTTCTTTCTTTCCATGATGACCTAAAATAGTGTACAAAGCATCTGGTGTGAAACTCAGTAACAAGGACTCAGGAGCATCCTTGCTGCATAATATTTGTAAACATTTCAATGAATCAATAGGTAACAAGTAGTGGTCCCTGTGGCTCTGGGAGAGTTACCTGAAGACCTGTTCCATCCATGTGAATTAGCTTAAAGTCATTTGGTGTCAGGCTTTCAGCTCAAAAGTGAGGAACATATGCAGCAATGTTCTGCTTCATGTAGGGAGTTAGGAGTTTTAAGTTCATTCACATCAACTCACATTGCTACAGAAAAAAATGAATCAAAAATGGTTCATTTTATTTCAACAAGCATAGAAATTACACTACGTGTGGTTGATTGAAGAATGGTGATCAAATTGTAACATCTGATTGAACTGAAGCAATGTGGTGCGGGGTGCTTGGGGTCCACCTGATAATGATGCGAACAGCAGAAAAGTCGGAAATGATGGAGGAGACAAAGGAGGAGGAGAAAGTGAAAACAGGAGAAGGACTGCGAGAAGGAAAAGTGGAAGGAAGTAGAAGGAGAAGCAGATGGAGAAGAAGGGTGGTGAAGGAATCTGTATGGAACTGTTGTTTTTCGTTCAGTACCTTCTTATGCTGGCATTCCTGATGAATTCAACTGTTATTATCATAGGAGCTCACCAGGATGAACAATGTGAGAATACCAGGATGAACAATGTGAAAATACCATGATGAACAATGTGAGAATAATTGGTATCAACGACAATGAAGCAGTCAAGACAAATTACATAAAAAGAATATGGGGAGAAATAATCGCAGAAAGCTACCCAAATATGAGGAAACAATCCAACATTCAGGTCAGAGAAGTATACAGAACACTAAATAACTTCAACCCAAGTAGAACCACACCGAGACATACAATAGTTAAGACCCCAGAAATTCAACACAAAAATAATATACTGAAAGCTGCGAGAGAGAAGAAGGAGCTCACATTCAAAGGAAAACAAATCAGAATTACAGCCGACTTCTTTACACAAACAATGAAGGCCAGGAGAGCATGGAGCAGAGTTCTTCAAGTCCTACACGAAAACAAATTCCAGCCCAGAGTATTATACCCTTCAAAACTCTCTTTCAAGTTTGATGGAGAAGTGAAATACTCCCACGACAAAGAATAACTGAAGAATTCCATGATGACAAAATCAGCCCTTCACAGGCTGCTGAAAGACGTTCTAGAGAGAGACCACAATGACCAGAACTCTGTGAATGAGAATGGAAGGAACCAACTAAATAGGACAGACAATTAAACACAGGTTACAAAAGAGTAAACAACACCAGGTAAATATCATGACAAACATTTCAATTATACCCATGAATGTAAATGGACTCAATTCTCCAACTGACAAAAATGGACTGGCACAGTGGATTAGGAAAGAAAATCCAACACTATGCTGTATACAAGAAACACACTTAACTCAAAAGGACATTCATAGGCTCAAAGTCAAAGGATGGAAAACAATGCTACTTGCCCCAGCACCTCAGGAAAAAACAAGAGTAACAATTCTGTTCTCACACAGTCTCAACTTCAAACCAAGAATGATCAAATGACACAAAGAAGGCCCCTATATATTGGTTAGAGTAAAATTCAAGAACAATAAGTAACACTCATAAATATCTATGCACCAAACAAAGGAGCACCCAACTATGTAAGAGAAATCTTAAGGGACAGGAAAACCTTAATGTCTAAGAACAGAGTCTTAACAGGAGATCTTAACACACCCTTATATCAAAAACATAGGTCAAGCAGACAAAAAATTAGCAAGGAAGTAGCAGAACTAAACCAGAGCTTGGAACAAATGGACCTGGTGGAAATATACAGAGTGTTCCACCCAACTGCAGCTGAATACACATTTTTTTCAGCTGCACATGGGTCATTTACCAAAATAGACCACATACTCGTCCAGAGGTGATGCTTAAGTACACGCAACAAAATAGAAATTATCCCATGCATATTATCTGACCAGAGTGCACAGAAACAGGAAATAAATACAAAAGGAACCAGAAAAACACACTATATGCATGGAAATTAAAAAACACCCTACTCAGCAAACAATGGGTCACAGAAGAAATTCAACAATTTCTAAAATTCACTGAAAATTCAAGTACAACTTACCGAAATTTATGGGATGCGATGAAAGCAGTTCTTAGAGGGAAAATAATAGCTATAAACTCACACATTAGGAAAACAGAAAGGGAACAAATTAGCACCCTAATGTTGCACCTCCAACAACTAGCAAAAGAAGAGCAAACAAAACCCAGAACACAAAGGCGGTAAGAAATCATAAAGATTAGAGCAGAAATTAACTCAATTGAGATAAAAAAAAACAGTTCAAAGAATCCACAAATAAAAAAATTGGTTCTTTGCAACACTAAATAAACTTCATAAGTCTCTAGCCAACCTCATCAAAGAGGCAAAAGAAAATTCAAGTACAAGCGATAAGGAATGAAAAGGGTGAAATCACCACAGATTCAGTGGAAATTCAGTTACTTTGAGAATCTTTATGCTCACAGAATAGAAGACACGGAAGAAATGGACAGATTCTTCAAAAGATACAATTTACCAAAACTGAATCAAGAAGATATAACAACTCTCAATAAGCCGATAACAGCCAATGAAATACGAAACACAATAAAAAGCCTAGCGACAAAGAAAAGTCCAGGTCCTGATGGATTCACAGCTGAATTCTACAAGAAATTTATAGAAGATATAATCCCCACACTCCACAAACTCTTCAATGAAGTTGAAAAGGAAACAGTTCTCCCAAAATCATTTCTGGGGGCATGTATAATACTGATTCCAAAACCAGGAAAAGACACAACCAAAAAGGACAACTACAGACCAATCCCCTTCATGAACATAGATGCAAAAATACTCAACATAATCCTGGTAAATAGAATGCAGCAAATCATCAAGAAGATCCTACGCTATGACACATAATCAAAGTAGAGGTTCTATTTCACTGAAAAATGTCTGGAAGTTGGCTCAGAGGAATAAGCACATCCCAGGAAAATGCAAGGGCATGAGTTCAATCCCCAATTAGGCAAAAAGAAAGAAAGAAAGAAAGAAAGAAAGAAAGAAAGAAAGAAAGAAAGAAAGAAAGAAAGAAAGAAAGAAAGAAAGAAAGAAAGAAAGAAAGAAAGAAAGAAAGAAAGGAAATAATCAGCACAGTGAAAAGAAAATCCATCAACTGGACAAATAACTTAATCAATGATCATGCAGACAAAAGGACTTAAAGTTAACATATGTAATTAACTCAAAAAATATATATCCTGAAAATTCAAAGAAACACTTCAAGTTGGTATCTAAGGTGAATGCACTTTTTTCAGAGAAAGAAATACAAACAGGAAATACAAAACTATTTCACAGCAATGGTCATTTGAGAAATGCAAATTAAAACAACACTGAGCTTCCATCTCACCTCAGAAAAAATGGCCATCATGAAGAAATCATCCAATAACAAGTGCTGGAGGGGTCATGGGGAAAATGCAACCCTTCTACACTGTTGCAGAAAGTGCAGACTGATACAACCTCTACAGAGATCAGAGTGGAGACTATTCACAAAATAAGGATTAAAAGTCTCACTCAACCCAACTAATCTCTTTCTGGGCATTTTTCCAGAAGAACTTAAATCACCATACCTCAGATATATATATATATATATATATATATATATATATATATATATATATATATATATATATATATACTCGTGTTTCCAATAGCTATATTTGTCATAGGTAAGGTACAGAAATGAACCAAATTCCCATAATCTGAACAATGGAAAACAAGTGTGATATTCTTGTATAATGCAATCTGAGTCAGTTATGAAAAACGTGAACTTGAGGATGTTATAGGTAAATGGGTACAACTACAGGCTCTACTCACAAGTGCCCACGTGTGTGAGCATCATGTTTTGTCTTGAGTGTAAGAACCTAAAGCAGTAAATAAACTTGAAAAGGTACAATAGATATAGTAAAAGGAAAAGAAACTGAACAAACGTAGTACACAGTTGTGATGAGAGAAAGGTGCAAATATACGTAAAAAGGGAAAATAAATGGGGAAAAAGTGGTGTATGCATATACACAAAATAACAAACAGGATTCTATTAGCAATTTTCATTTTTTCATTATTTTTGTGTATTTCTTTGATAAAGAGTCTCACTATGCATTTTGGGCTCATAATGATCCTCCGGTCTCAGCCTCACCATTGCAGAGCATGAACAATATGCACAGTTCAGGTAGTCAGGATGGCATGCCTGGGTTTGCAGGTCCAGCATGGAATGAGGAACCAAGGGTTGAACCTGGGTCTTTGCACTTGCCAAGAGTCTGGTTAGACCATCAAGCTGTGTCCCCAATCCTCTATCAGTTTTTTGAAGTAACACATCATGTTTAAAATTTTTACTTTGACCAATTTTATAGGCTTATATCTGTAATCTGAACACTTACTTGCAAGGCAGAAATATGCAATACAATAATGACTCCTGAGAACCTATCATGTTGCATTTTTCTTAACGTGAGTATCATTTGGAATATTTTATCTGTTATTTTTCTATGCTCTTTAAAATGCAAATCAAAGACCCTGACATTCCCTCACAACATTGAAAGAATATTCAGTGCAACTTCTATGTAAACACACTATATTACTTATGACTACTTCAGTATTATTCTTTCAGATAAGAAATTAACACATTTTACTTAAAATTTTCCACAAACTATACATAATTTTTCCTAAACATTACCTACGTCTATCAACAAAAAGCACCAGATGTGTTGAACTGTATATGCACTCATTTTCTAAATTGTACTTTGTGGACATATAGATGGATTGGTGGTCTAAGCACCTAGCAGGCAAATGCAAGAACCAGGAATTGATCCTGGGTAGTGCATGCCATGACAGCCCCTCTGAGCGAGCTACTGAAACAAGGAATGATAGTGCTCATCTGTTATCTCAGCCTAGGGAAGCTGAGATAAGAGGATCACTATGACTTCAAGCTGCATGGGAAAAGCCTGTACAAAATATAAATAAATAAATAGTGAAATAAGATAATGAATTGTATTGTAGAGAAGTCTAAAGCTTCAAAAAAAAAAAAAAAAAAAAAAAAAAAAAAAAAAAAGAGGATCATGTGGCTCCCATGTACTCATCTTGACAGACAGACCTGACCTGAGTTTTACCCAGAACTCTGCTGCTCATCTGGGTCAGCCTTCACTTTCTCAACATAATCGCAAAGAAGAGTAACATTTGTTCTCCAATATGTTACAAGATTCACCTTCTATCCTTGTTCGCACAATAATGCCTACAATAGATGAAGATGCATCAGCTGAACCATCCCACATCCTAAGCATGAAGCCCAGAACTACTGTACACCCTCGGTGCTATGTGATTCATCACTCATATCCTCCTGGAGTTTCACGCAAATTTATTCTTATTCTTCAAGTGCCTAGAGTTTTTATATTTGAGTTCTTTCACACTGAACTGTCACATAATATTGAACACAGGAAAGTTTTGTTAATTTTATTTTTTTTAAAGCTATTAAATTCTTTAATATATATGCACATTTAAACTAGCATTTAAATATCTACTCTTTTTGAACAAAACATTATGTTATTTTAGATTTTACAATGGTATATTCATTTTTCTGTTTATTAAACCTACTAGATTAAATTGTTCATGATCTGTCTCCAGGTTCTCTCTTTGTCTCTGTCATCTCAGTACAGTAGTATGGACTGAATCCAGGACTAGTTTTACTTTTTGGGACAGGGTCTTGTTAACTTGCTAAACTGATCAAGCTGATTTCTTTCTTTTTTTTATTTATTTTTTTCATTTATTTTTATTTTATTGAAATACAAATGTCAATCAGACAGTTTCAAAACACCATATCCATACAGAGTCGATGAAATAATACATTGCAAACTGTTTTCATAACGTTTTGGTATTGTACAAGGTGCATACATGATATTATATTTACATGTTTTTATATAGCTGAATTATATCAAAGATTCAATAATTATTTACCTAGTGGATGACCATAGCACTAAAAGCCGACATAATATCCTGTCCCACCACCAATAGTGCAGATCTTGCCTCTCATAGAATTATGTAGAAGCACAGCGTTATCTATCCCAACTGTACTGTCTATACACACACA